>JAYXIM010041664.1:0-266278 GCA_037575425.1 Anastrepha fraterculus | reverse complement strand
AATTATTTTTCGTTGAGCTCCCGGGGGTCTATTCCTATGGCATGGCCGAGCTATCTTAGTCTTTGGGCTTTCATGAACATTTTCCCCTCTTATAAGTTGTTTCAGTTCATGAGTCCATCTTGTATGCCACTCGCTGTTGTCTTTGAAGATTTGGAGTTGGTTTTTTTCTTTTTCACTTATTGTGAAAGACTCCGATCCGTAGCCAAGAACTGGTTGGAGTATAGATTTAAGCGGCGAAATTTTGCGAGATCTGCTCAGTAGCTTCGAATCAAAAAGTGTAATAAGTGAGTAGAATGCTCTATATGCTGCTTGTATTCTCTTCTCGATTGTGATGCCCATTGCGTTGTCGTGACTTAGTTTAAACCCCCCTTGAAATTCATATGCCCCGACTTTGATTGTACCAGGTATCGCATCATTTTTTCTGGACATCAAAACATTTATTGTTTTTTCCTCGTTAATTCTAAATCCAATTTTACCGGTTGTGTTTTCTATATCACAGAAAATATTTAATAATGCATTCAAGTTTTTGCTGATTATCGCAATATCATCCGCAAGTTTGAGCGATGGAAATCTTTGTTTTAAACTTTAATCAAATCGAGGTTTGATTGCTTCTTAAATATTAGAATACATTTTTCTTTACTTACTCTAAACTTCATATTTTCCCCATATATAGGCAAATTCAGACCCAAATATATCCATATTCCTCCATATCCACATTCGTCTTTTCTATTTTCAGAAGTTATTTTTAAAGCCAAAAAATAGCGCTATATCCAGAACAGCCGGTGGCGCTGAATGGCTAAACACCCAGTACAAGCATTAATTCGATTGCATAATAATTTTTTCAAAGAAATACTAGAATTTTATTACAAATATTCTGAGTTTGTCATACTTTAAATTTTTATTATGATTTTATGCGATATAAACAAAAATTGAATGCCCTGAGTTTTATGGCTTCTTACGAAAACTCTTAATTAATTCCGTAATGAGATGTTGATATTAACAAATTATATGGATGTTTGAGTGTATTTGCTCACAAAAATTCAAAAACCAGTTTCATTTAATTTTTTCTGTTCCGTTTGGTAAACGAATATTAAAAATAATCAATTTTGCAATCTTCAAAACTCTCAGTTCAAGGAGTGTTGGAAAAATACGCTAATTAGTGGGTTAATGGAAATACTTTTTTACATTTATATTTTATATTTTTATATTAGCAACTACTTTAAAAATATAGTTAAATTTTAGTGCCAAACAAAGGTGTGGAAATATACAAAACATTGTGGGAGTTGGTTGGAATAAATGTGTGCAAAAAATACTTATTAAAATGAGTAAGTAAAAAAGCTTTAAATACAAGTAATAAAATATGCCACACAAGGCCGCATGCAGGCGTACTTTCGTAAATTTTTAATAGTTTTATAATTATGCACCTGTGTTGAAAATTGTGTTAAATTACATCATGAAAACTAATTTTTTTTTATAATTTTAAATAAATTTTTTATTCATATATTTATATTAAAAATTTAGAATGTCTTAGTTAAGCGCTGGAGTTTTAATCAAGCATTCGATAGATTTCAGGTTGGCAATCAAGGAAACTTAGTTCGATTACTTAGAGTATATAAGTGGAAGATTACTTAAGCAAATCAGAGCAGGACTTTTTACCGAAACAATCGAATTTTCTTGCAATTTTCCATACTCAAAAGTCAATTGGAATAAATATGATTTCTCATAACGTGTCACAGGTTTATGCAAATATACATATAAAAGTTCCTATCGTTCCGTTAAAGAACAAAGGGTCGTAAGTTCCGGTTTCAGTAATCGATTGTCATTTAATATGAGGAACTGGTTGGATCTGATTCTGGTACTGGGGACGCCAGATACTTGCTACTAACCGAAGGCCGGTCTAGATTGATGAGGATGTAGTTGTGTCTAGCTTTCTCACAAGTAGGCTCCATGGTTCATCTACTGTTTGCCTGCATGATGAAGACCAACTCGATCCAGAGCTTGCTTGAGCAAGAAGGGACGGTGAGATACTAGACTGAGTTGACTCCTTGCTAGCTCATTCGCGATACAATTTCTAGGTATGACTTTGTGACTGGACTGGGGCTGATACAACGTTCACGGTGCACCGCTAAGGCAACTCATTTGAGTGAATGAAAATGGATATGCACTCCGACATCACATCTTTCGTGCCCTCTACTCATTACAGTACCTCTTTCAAACCCAGCTCTCTTAATAAACCTGAATTTGACTGAGCGTATGCGCCTTTCTTTCGGCCGCTTCCAGCCGAAATATCTAATCCTTCTTCTCCCTACTTCATTACATTCACGAAGAAGCTACTAATTTGGAGGAAGTATTACTGCACTAGAGATTTTGTGACAGAAATTTATATTCAACAATGTCGAAAATATCTACAAACTCTTCGCCAGCGCAGTGGGATCCCTCAAGGGATTGGGTTTTGCGGAAGGTGAAATCAGAAGAGTGTTGGAAGACAGATTTTAAAAACGAACTTGGAGAAACGAGTTAAAACTTACGAACTCCTTTGGGATGCTTGTTTTCATTAAATGGAAATAAGACTGGAACAGATTCTAAAAGCAGGTTCTTTAGTTTGGAGTTTCGTGAGCACTAAATCTTCTTAACGCGAGGAAATATTATCTACGCAATCGCTAAGTTCACAGTTCTACAGTTATTAACTGTAGAGATAAAAAGCAGGTAAGTTCGAATCAGCTCTTCCGGCGCATAAGCCCTGCGGTCCAAAGGATGCACTTCAATTTCTTGGAAAACTTGAAAAACAAAAGCTTGAGTAAATCTGGTATAGTTTCGTAGGATGGGTGGGTTGGATTCGCCAAGGAACGAGATGGTTCAAGAACAATCAGAAATAGGGATGCAGAAATCTTTACTCGGTATCTCAGTGGGTCTCTCCGTAGGGACTTTCTCTAAGATTAGTTCATCTGTCTTGGCCCAATGCCAAGCAAGTTAATAAATGCTTTTCAGAAATCTAATTAACCAATTCAACGAGATATAAGCCAACTTATGCACCGATGCGGTGCAGTTCTGTCCACAATTTGGAGGCCATTTCCTAAAAACTTATACATCTGCACTTCAGCTGACTTGGAGAAACGGATCCCATTTGATATTGTGAGTTCAGAAATGCGATATTGAGCATAGTTGGTTAGGAGCTTTCACTGTACGAGATCAAAAAGTGCGGAAGCTGCAAGAAAAATATGTAAATCGCTTGGTAGGTGTGCAGTTAGTTTACGAGCAGCTAGAAACTGGATTCAGAATTTATCGATTAGTGATGGAACATCGATCTTTTTTTCTGCCGTTGAATCGAAGGAATTTTTTTGGTAACCTGGGAATTCGGTCCGCAAAACAAAAGCGCGCAAAGCAAATTTGAAAACTTTGATAAATAAAATAATGTGCACTCAACCTTCTCCCAAACACAATAAAAAAAAAATTTCCAGATATACATATAAGAAATAGCAAACGTTTCCAGATGAATTAATGTCTGGAAACGACAAATAAAAATACACTCGCTCTGCCTCCACGACAGCAAATCCAAACTTAAATTTTAATTAAAAATAAACATTTTCCGCCCCGTCTCTCCAATCACTCTCAAAATTGCGCCATTCGCTGAGTGCCTGGGCGTTTTTTGAAGATATTTTAGCGAAAAGTGCAATTGAAAATATTTCATCAAAGGCCATAAACGTGGCCACAAAGTCGAAACAAATCCGCGCCCAAGGTGGGTAGTCATGTTCTTCATTTATGCGTAAGTATGTGTGTACTTGTATGCAAGTATGTGTGTGTTATGTATGGAAGTAAGTAGTTTGCACAAATCAAAACCATAAAATACGCCCATTGACCTGGCAACCTGCGTAATTGCACTCAAAGACATTTCTAATGAAATGGGGATTTTTTGGGCTCAACTTAAGGTGGGATAGCTAAAATGTATTGCTGCTACTAACTACGCCCATAACACACATGCGCTGGCAATAATGCTAACAACAACAACCGTAACATAATGGCAAATAGCAAATTAAGCCAACAAACACACACAGAAACAACAATTAAGAAAAATCTATTAAGCGCACTATATGGGAACATGTGTATGTGTAGGTGTATGTGCATATGAAGTAGTGTGGCAAACAACAAAAAAAGCTGGAATTTATTGGGGCAGCATACAGCAGTTGTGGTGAGACATTTGTGCATGGGGAGGAAAACTTGTGGCATATATTTTGTAATTGTTGCAACCCACCAAAGAAAAACTCATTACGTAAGTGAGCATTTATTGTGGCGCACAGAAACTTCATAAATATACGACTATTACGAATGTGAAGAGAGCGAACTGGTAGGAATTTTCGATTGAAATAATGTCAAGCTTCTTTGAACATCAGTTAATTGGCTTTATTTACTTGTAATATATAGTGAAGAGCTTCTCACTTAGTAGGCAGTACTCCTTGAATTCCTAGGAGGTATTCGGCATTAAAATCCATTTGAGTTCACGAAACAGGAATAACTCTACGGCACTCTCTCGCTTCTCGAATTAATAGCAGTACATTTGAATAATTCATACAATTACGATATCTGGATTTTACGTATTTCTTACCTATCCCCAGAATTGCGAAACTTAACTATCGATCTCTGGCTTGAAAACTATAGTGCTTTATAAAAATTTACTCATCGTCTGTCAAGTTTCCCCCACTGATTCTGTGGCAAGGAAAGCGAAGTGATTTTTAATACTAAAAATATTCAGACCATAAATAAATTTGAAGGAAGAAAAATGCTTGAAATACAAAACGCTATCAATAATTCAATCTAATTTAAAAACTCATAAAATCATAACTCCAATAATTCCAAATAAGTTCAGCATTCTTGACTTCAAAAAAGCTTGACCTCTTTGGAGCACTGCGAGTGCGCACTAAGTATCAGGTATATACCTATGAAATGGAACTTTCAGCTATTAGTCCATAGATGCCGCTAGGAGTATTTTTAAACCTTCCCAAATGCCTCGTTTTTCTTCGTCTGTCATCTGTCAAAAATATTCAGTTCATTGTTTGTCACGTTTCATACAACAATGCATTTTTGTCGCTCTTAAAAATGTCGAATTTCGTGCCTTCAAACTACGATTTGCGTACATCGAAAAACCACTTGTGAAATGCTGCTCTCCCGGTTCAAAAGGAAGTCTTTTGTGCATCGAATCGTTACGGGTGATGAAAAATGGGTGTGTTTCTCCAATCCCAAGCGTAAACGACCACAAGCCAAAATCAACGTCCAAACCAAATCGCTTCGGCCGCAAGGCAATGCTGTTTGTTTTCTGGGATCACCGTGGTATGATTTGGTACGAGCTATTAAAACCAGGTGAAAGAGTTGACGGTGCACGCTACCAACGACAATTGACCGATTTGAATAGAACACCGAAAACGCCCAAAATATGCTGATCGGTGTCACAAAGTAATTTTTCTTCATGACAATCCACCGCCACATCGAACAAGAGCGACCCGGGAATTGGTGGAGACGTACGATTGCGAACCGCTGGTGCATGCGGCTTACTCACCAGACTTGGCGCCTTCCGATTATCATTTGTTTGCATCGATGGACCACGCACTTTCCAAGCAGCGCTTCAGTTCTCACGAACAAGCCTAAAAATGGCACCGATGATTGGTTTGCGGCCAAAGACAGCCAATTTTTTTGGCGCGGCATCCACAAATTGCCTGAGAGATGGGAAAAATGTGTCGCTAGCGATGGCTATAATTTTGAAGATTAAATTTGTACAAGCAATTCTTAGAAACTTGATACTGCCTACTTTGAATCCCTCATCATCATGGCAATTACAGCTTGGTTTGAGCCAGTGCTTCCTTTACAAAATCTCTCCATACGTGTCGGTTCAGTGCATGGCTCCTTCTCCTGCTTGGTTAAGCACCGTAGGTCTTCTTGGATATCGCCAATCTATCTTCTTGGGGGCCTTCTACGTTTTCTACTGCTCACAATAATTGAAGTCCATTCTGAGTAGATACCCAAACAGTTGTAAGCTCAGCGACGTAGCAAAGCGCACAATGTTTTGGTTGCCAATTTGATTTTTTGTTAACAAGCGATGAAAGTAGTAGAAGAAGCAAGTAGAAAGCGGACTTGTTCTTCATTTTTGATTTAGTAACTGTCATGTTTTTGTACGATGTAATCCTGTGTAAAGGAACTACAGTCCTTAAAATTATCGAAAGAAAAATCTTTGCAAATATCAGCCTACTCTAACACCACATGACACCGTAGGATAAGGCCTTAGGTGAAGCAACGCTTTTACACGATGTTTCACCAAAGAAACTAAAGATTTCAATGTTTTCTGAAGTTTTTTTTTTCTTTTAAAATTTATTTTACTGATACAGCTTTTTGAACATAAGTACTGACATAAACATTTTACAAAAAAAAAAAAAATTATATGACAAATCTGCCTGAAGTTACCCGACATGATGCTCCAAGAGTGGACAATCAGAAACAAAGAATGAAAGTTATAAATAAAGAGAAGATTTGTCATTTTGGCATGAACTACAATGATTGAAATTGAAAACAAAAAATTTGAATGGCGACCTCATAAATTTAACATCTTTTAATCAACTATAAATTAGAGTTAAATACACAGGCACACAAAAAAAAAAAAATGTCATGTCCAAGACATTAGACTAGTGTATTCCGACGTATTTTTTCGCACTGAATCCGAATCCGAAGCCAGAATACTCAAATTGGCTCCCGTTTTTGAGATAATCTCAAAAACCTGAAAAACAAATTAAAAAACTGAAAAAAGAAATAAAATTTTTTTTCAGATCCTACGGTAGTGTATTTCGATGTATTTTTTCCCGCTGAATCCGAATCCGAAGCCAGAATACTCAAATTGGCTCCCGTTTTTGAGATAATCTCAAAAAACTGAAAAAAAATAAATAACTGAAAAAAGAAATAAACATTTTTTTCAGATCCTACGGTAGTGTATTTCGATGTATTTTTTCCCGCTGAGTCCGAACCTGATGCAAATTTGTTTGTGTTATGCAGTAACACGGCCTTTAAAATTTTTGTTGAGGAATCAATAAATAACCTCCAATTCTCGCTTTTATAACATCCAGGTTTCAGTTCATTCATTAATCCATTTATATCTTGGCAATATATGGTACTAAAGAATGTCTTTTTGAAAGATAAAATATTTTCGAAATTCTTTCTCCCTATTTCGATAGAAAGATGATTTTACTTTATTAGAAGTAAAGTTTTTGCTTGTCAACCATGAAGTTAGCAACTCAGAACCATCTTTGGGTAGACCTAAATCTCTGACCAAATCATTAACCTCTTCTTGATTAGCTGGAAGTAGTTCTTTTTTGATTGGAATATCATACGGCGTATAATCATCATCATCGGTGCTTTCATTTTCGCTTCCTTCTTCAGTATTATTTTCGCTTCCTTCATCAGTATCATCTTCGATTTCTTTCTCATCTGTATCGATTTCGATACTGTTATTACCTTCAAATCCCGTAATCACATGTTCATCATTAGAACAGCACAGATCCATATTTTCATTACTCTCCTGATCAGATAAGAAAATTGGTTTCGTGACGCTTGAAACTTCTGCATACAAATAATTCGATTTTTTAGAATTGTTGATACCTTTTAAATCCGTCATACAAACATAACAATTTTCTTTATTAAGGGGTTTTCTCCAAATGCAAGGAACCTTAATCGTTTGCTTTGCTTTACCGTTTAACATTCTTTCGCAAAGATTACATATTTTTTTAGGAACCCAGTTAATATCTTGATTTGTAATGTCTAAATTAAAACAAGTTTTATAAAGTTCCATAACATTTTTATTTACATTTCGCCGACTCTTTGGAATCTCATACTTGCTGCAAATATAACAAAAACTGTTTACGTCCTTATTACAACTGTGATTCAAATCTGATCGCTCAACAGATTCACCTGCTGATTCATGACTTGTCGCATTATTCCCTACAGTAGCCAAGTTTCCCACTACTGTAGAGCTGCAGTCGCTGGATGACGACGCCTGCGGGCCTGCATTTCCACCCTGACCAGCCGCCGATACTGGGCTTCCGAGACCCTGCATCGTAAAACACTTTTCACTTGTGCCTGCCATGACGGCGTCAGCCGTTTACCCAGGGACTCTGCCAGTATGGTTCCGTTGCCCACCGTCACCACGTGGAGGTGCCCTGGTTACAGATACAAGTAAAGAGAGTTTTTATCCCAGAGGCACGAACTTGGCGCTTTTGGATACCTCGAGACAGGGTCGAAAGTCATTCATTTGTTCGTCCATATGAAAATGGCGTCGTTGTTTTCCCAAGGAATTTGAGCCAATATGCAAATTTTTGCATCAGGTTCGGACTCAGCGGGAAAAAATTCATCGAAATACACTACCGTAGGATCTGAAAAAAATGTTTATTTCTTTTTTCAGTTATTTATTTTTTTTTCAGTTTTTTGAGATTATCTCAAAAACGGGAGCCAATTTGAGTATTCTGGCTTCGGATTCGGATTCAGTGCGAAAAAATACGTCGGAATACACTAGTCTAATGTCTTGGACATGACACTTTTTTTTTTTTGTGTGCCTGTGATATTAATTAGTAACTATGACAGCCAGCCGTCGTAGCCGAATGGGTTGGTGCGTGACTATTATTCGGGAGAACGTAGGCTCGAGTCTCGGTGCATGAGCATCAAATAATAGAAAACTGTTCTTCTAATAGCGGTTGCCCCACGGCAGACAATGGTAAGCCTCGCAGTGTATTTCTGCCACAAAAAAGCTCATCATAAAAACCATTTGACGTTCGTAGTCGGCTTAAAACTGTAGGTCCCTCAATTTGTGGAACAACATCGCACGCCACAAATCGGAGGTGAAGCTCGGCTAAACATTTAAATTATTTATTTTTTTATTTAGAAAATCGATTTTTTTTAATTTCCTCCTTCTAATCCTTTAATACATTCTGTGGATCATTGAATTCAACCACTCCCATAACTGCCAACTACAACTCTTATACATACATTTTTTACAACTTGCCAACCATCTGCTCAAAAACAATGTTCCTACTGGGTCTTTTCAAGTACATGAGTAAAAACATGCCAGTCTTTAGTTTTAATCCGCCTGCATGCTGAGGTGAGTCTATTAAGAAACCCATCATGCGAGCATGTGAGGAATACTTGCATGGTATCCTGTATGCCAATACAAAGCACCGTTTAAGCTGAACAAAACCCAAACCTTGTTTCGTTTTTATTTCGTGGCATAACAATACGCAAGTGTGAGTTGGTAGCCTGCTGGGCTGCTTATGAAATAAATTTTCTGATCTCTAGTGCGTATTTAGTATGTTGCCACATAAAATGGTGTATTACACACATACACCTACATATATCTATACATTAACAAGTTAGCATAAAAGTGCGCTTGGCTGGATATGTGTGCATCAAATATCTGTTTGAGTGTGTATGTGTAGGTATTAAACGAGCATAATAGTCGACGTCGCAACTATATTTTCAGGGTTGCATAAAACACGCACACAGCCGCAAATAGATTGATATGAATATGCGCACTAGCACATGCACACGTTCAATGCCAAATGGCGTTGCCAACACAATGCATAAATGCCTACTCCGGCTGCTGCTCCTGCTCCTGCCACTAGCAATTCCACCGCTGCGACTGCTGCTAATGTCGTCGTTGTCGGCAATAGTGAATTTCATTAAGCCCAAAGTATGTAAGTACAAGTACGAGTAGTGAGCGCGCGGTGTGCAGCGCGGCCTGGTGGCAGGGCAATTCAAATGATTTCATGCGTAACAAATAAATTCATTAAGCGACATACCGCCGACTGCGGTGTACACACCATCCCGCTCGTTCGCTCATTTACGACTGCAGATATTGCTGATGATAATCTGCGATTTTACAATACCAACCTACACACACACACACACACACACGCACTTGTACACCAGGCAGTCAACTAAATACCAGCCGTCGGCGAATTAAAACAGGCCCAAGTAAATTCAGCGATAAGACGCAGTATGCGAAGTGCGTCAAAGGAGATAAAAGTGAAAGTGTAAGGGGGAAGGAGATCAGCGCATATATGCATAGGCGCTTTAATACACGTAATGGCACAGGGAAAAGGAAGCACCAAAGCAATTGAAAGAATGAGTAAAAAGAAAAGAAAAACCAAATTTACGAGTACCCTTGGCATCCCGCTGACATTTGACCAGCAAAGCAAATGAAAAGCCATTACTGTCACAAAACACGTAGCAAGAAGCTACGCGCAACCAACAAAGGCGCCACCGATGCCAGTGGTGAGCGCTAAGACTTCCGGTTACGGATGCGCTGATTTGAATGTTTATGATTATTGCCAAACCTGTTTTCACGCTTCCACAATTCTTGTGATGAAAATATTTATTTACTTTCGAGCAAAAAACCAAATCTTCTACGACCGTACGCAGCTAGGCTGGTATGCTGGTCGTGTAAGTCAGGATTAGGCAGTAGGACAAAAGCGGCAGAACAATGGCTGCAATATACCAGTGCTATGGAGGGGAAGTAATAACGCAACCCCTTTTGAACCCCCCGTGGCGTACATATATATTTGTATAATCACATAAAGTAATCATACATGTCTTTGAGTTGTAGCGTAATTAGCAAAAATCAGTTTACAATTTTTGCTTCTCTGGACGGTAATTGGATTACGTAAAATACGTGAATGGTGGGGAATAGATGAAAATTTAGTCGGACCTACATAACAAATAATGTTATAGTTGTGTTATTGTATAGAAAACTTGAACAAGATACTAATATAGACGAAGGAATAAAATGTACAGAGAAAATGAGGTGCGAGGGGTGAGTGAATTTGAAGTAACTAGCCAATTAAGCCATCTGCGCACTTACCGAAGTTGTTGTAAAATTAAATTATTTAACTTTCATGAAAAATTTGTATAACGAGCCGACGAGGATTGAATGAAGGTAAGGAAATGATGGTTAAATGACGCCCTAGCGTGAGTAGAGTTAGACTGCAAATTGCGGAACGTAAAGTCTATAATACTGAAAGTAAACTATTCCCTAAATGCTATGCTTGATTTGCTCCCCCTGGATCTTAAGATACAACAGGAAGCAATAAAAGCAATGTGTAGACTCCATAAATATGGTTTCTGGCACGAAGATGGAACTTCGGGTCACAGAGAAATCTTTAAGTTGCTGTCGGAGCAGTATCCACTGTTTTTGGAACCTAAAGATGACCTGATACCCACAGTTTCATTTGGGAGGAAATTTGCTCACGCAATGGAGCAATCCAGAATGCACTCAGGGAGGTTTGACGAATATTTTCTTTACCGATGGGTCCAAGAACGAAATAGGGTCTGGAGCCGGATGGTACTTAAACGATAGTAATAAGTATCACTATGCTATGGGGGAATGGCAACTGTTTTCCAAAGAGAAGTTTTTGCCATCCTAAAAGTAGCCGAATGGATAATCGAGAGGAGATGGAGCGGGAAACAGATTGCAGTCTTCAGTGACAGTCAGGCTGCATTGAAGGCCCTGGAGAACGCGAAGCAAACCTCGAAGATTGTTCAAGAATGTAAGAAGAAGCTTAATTCTGTCGCAAGACAAAACAGGCTTGTACTTATATGGGTTCCGGGACACTCCGGTGTTCAAGGAAACGAAATTGCCGACGAATTGGCCAACCGTGGATCAGCGGTGCCCCCACAGGGGCCAGAGCCAATAATCGGAATCAGTCCCGCAGGAATCAAGAATTGGATCAGCGATTATGTAGGCAATCTACAAAAAAAGCGATGGTCCGGTCTAGAACGCTGCAGAACTGCAAAGTGTTTTGTGACAAGTCCGAACAGAAAACTGTCAAACTTTCTACTAAAACTTAGAAGAAAAGACATTCGGTTGATGGTCGGCATCATTACAGGACACAACCCATGGGGTCAGCATATGACCACCATTGGAATCATCGAGGACCCGGTATGCCTGTCATGCTTGGAGGAGGCGGATAGCACTGAGCACTTTCTCTGTGAGTGTCCTGCCTTTGCTAGAGCACGACTACGAGTATTGGGTTCCGATGTCATGAGAATGAGTAATATTCGTTCTCTAAAACTGGAGGATATTTACAGATTTGCCAAAGAATATGGAAAATTCTCACAGGACTAACTATCTCTATCTCTGTCTCTATTCTATCCTATCTCTTTCTCTGATACTTTTCTCCTTCCCTCCTTGACTATCTACCCCCCTTTCCAGAGCTTTAAATACAATGGGCTCTTTAGCCTGAGTGCTTTAGGAACCACCAAATCTCCTGGTGCTCCTTGGCTCGACCTTTTCAAATTCAAATTCAAACTATTCCAGGAACGTTCCAGTCCTCAGCTGCTACTAAAAAAACAAAACGAATAAACTAAATTCGGCACCCTTCCAAGCACTGGTATTTGAGAATAGATTTTCGTAGATCATCAAAAGCAGATAATAAGTTAAACTCAGGGTTCAAATAATAATTACACCATATTTCGACCCATTTCGACCACTTTTTCTTTTTTTACTTTTCACGATTTTTTATAAAAATAGAGTTCATTCCACAAGAAATAAATATCCTCTGAATCAAAGTTTAAAACTCTGAACAATGTTTATAAAAATTCGATAAATTTTCATCAAAATATCAAACTCTTTTATCAGAATTAAAAAAAAAATTTGGTAAGTGGTTTAGTACAATAAAGTTCAAGTTTAAAGAGGAGCAAAACTCTCATTAATTTTTGATAATTTTTTTCCGCCACCGAGTCGCGATTTTTTCTATATAAAACAATGTTGGTTTGGTTATAGGAGCAAACGCACAACACCGTCAGAAAAAAAATTATAAAAAATTAACGAACATTTCGTCCCACTTTTAAGTTGCAGTTTATTATACACTAAATTCAGTGTGCTATAAAACTGCGTACCCAATTTTTTTTTTCTTTTTGAATGCTACTTAAAAAAGTTTGCAATATTGATGTATATTCTACGAATTTTTATAATTCTTGTAAAGAATTTTAAAGTTTTCAAAACATAAAACTGCACACAACCTTTTGTAATCTACAAAAATGTTTTATATGAACTCGAATGAAGGACGTAATGCTACCGATGTTCAGTTCTATCAAATGCTTCAAGACTGAACTGGGCATTAAAAAGACTTGCAAAGGGTTATCTAAAACTACAAGATAAATCTGAACATGGTACACAGACGGGTTCATCACCAAAGAAGGATCAGAGGCAGGTATCACGCAAAGAGATACTTGTAAGAACTAGGCGGAGAATACAAGTATATTTCACGCGGAATCCTACGTCATAGAAATATGCGCTGAACGCAACAACCTAACCATAGCTGCATAACTAGGTAGCAATCAAGGCTCTCAGCTTTTTCCGGGTTAAATCAAAACTGGGGTTCGAGTGCCTTAATGAATTGAACTTCTAGGCCAAATAATAAGGTACGCGCACAGTCCGGTTCACTTGATTAGAGGCAATAACTTTTATGGAATAAAATGGTTATTACAGCAAGCGTCCTAGTAATCCAAAATTTTCTGATAATTCGAGTAAAGATTGTACTTTTCTCGAAAAATAAACATCCTTCAAAATATTATGCCATCTAACGATATTTCTCAGCAGCTGTGCAACTGTGCTTGATTTATTGGTTCACTTGAATAGAGGCACTCAGTTTGCCTACATTATTTGAGCATTAAGGCTATGAAAAGTGATCGTTTTTTAGGCATTCATTGTGGTTGGTCGAAAACGTCTTAATTCCAATGAAATGGGGAAGCTGAAAGGTTTAACAAATCGTGACAAAGAACAAATCGATATCTTGGCCTCGGAAGGACTTTGAAATCGCCAAATTGTCAAACAGATTGGTCGAAGTCCAAACCTTGTGGATTCGCCTGCTATGGTAAGGGCTACATAGACAGATCTGCGATGACTTTAACACCGACTCAAGCCCGCAGAAGCCTTAGGTTTGCAATAAATTCCGCGCTTTCAACAGCAAAAATTAGAAAAATGGCAAATGTTGCTGCCAGAAAATCCACTGTTCGAGGCTATTCGGACTATTCTAAAAGCGCTACATGTGAAGCATAAAAAATTCCAAAAAAACGTCTTTGAATAAATTTCTCAAAGAACGCCGCCTCAATTTTGCAAGGAACCACATGGCTTGGAGTTATGTTACAAATGGCCTCGGTGAATAGAAAAAAGTAGTATTTAGTGATGAAAATAAGCTCAATCTAGATTGGCCGCATGGATACAATTGCTATTTCCATGTCTTAAGAAAGGAGGAAAGGTACTTCAGTGGAGCTATTTAATTTTATTTCCGCTACCTTTCGGTAAGGAAATATATCTTTAATTGACAAAGCGTTGACTTGACAGCTTGAAAGTTCTCCCGATTTTAAGGCTCCAACTTCTTCACTTTTACCTCTTATGCAATCTTCGGATGACTAGTTGCCTTCGAAACATATGAACTATAATCAGAACTGGTTTTCTTATAAGGAGATTTCTCATGGATCAGAAATACACTCGGAGGCTTGCCGTTGCAGGCTGAGAGGCGACCGCATTTCTATCACTTTAATGTTTCGTGCCTACAGCGAACCTGGGCACTAATCGCATCGGTCAGCTTAATAATAAGAATACTCCACTACTCTACGGTGCAATATTTTTGGTAGTAATATTTAAAATTGTCGCTTTACTAATTTTAATCGGTCGCCGTAAGAAAATATTGAAAAGACTTGCATTTTCAAATACTGAACGGAAAGTTAAAAGGTATCAGTTTTTATAATCAAAATTTTCTGCTGCTGCACTACGCTGCTGTGTACGCACAACTTTCTGGACCTTACCTAACAATTTTCGAGTGCCTTTTATACAGAATTATCAATCAGTGCTCGTAATTGAGACATGCTCCGTCAACGTGCTCACATATCTCCATAAGTATGTGTGAGTGTACGTTCGCCAACTGACTGCAGATAGAATTCAAATATTCCAGGTTGGTTGGTTGGTTGGTTAGAGTGGTGATTCATCCAGAATCCAACTAGCGCTTCCGCACCATTTTGTTGCCACATCCTCGTTACCAAATTGTTTAACAGTTATTTGCTGCAGGACTATATCCAGTCTGTGCGGTTTAGGAACCTTATTAGGTTGTTGACGTCTACGCCAGACAGTTGCTCGAGACTCTCGAACAGCGGTTTGCCCAGGGTTAACATTCTGTCCTTCCACAGGGCAGGGCATTCACAGAGGAAATGGAAGATTGTTTCCTTTTTCTGCGGTTGTTTACAACTGTGACAGTATGTGTTGTGAGGGATGCCCATTTTGGCGGCTTGTTCTCCGATGGACCAGAAGCCAGTTATGACTGCCGTAAGTATGCAGGTGTCCCGTCGTTTCATGTTTATTAATGTCAACGATTGCTTGAGGTTGTAGGTGGGCCATAACGTTCTGCTGATTTTGCATTTCGTCTGGTCTTTCCATCTACAATCTGCAATTCGAAGGTATTTTAGGGAAATTGCGTTCTTGACCGCACCTAGTGGAGTGAATACTGGTACTGCAAGAGCGCTATTCATGGCAGATCCCCCTCTTGCCAGTTCATCAGCTTTTTCGTTACCTTCTATGTTCCGGTGTCCCGGGACCCAAATCAAGGTTACTCTATGGTTTTCACTCAAGTTGGTGAGGCTATTCCGACTTTGCTCCACCACTTTAGAGGTTGTTCTAGTCGCGTCCAGCGCCTGGATTGCGGCTTGGCTATCCGAAAGAATAGCGATATTGCCCTTAAAAGAAAAATCTGCGATTAGTAACCTACAGGCTTCCCCAATTGCTAGTACTTCCGCTTGGAAGACGCTGCTGGTATTAGGGAGACGCACAGATTTTTCAATTCCAAGTTTATGAGAATATATACCAGCTCCGACACCACAATCCATTTTACTGCCATCTGTATAGACTGTGGTATCGAAGTTGTTTAGAGAGAATCCCTTCTTCCATTCTTTTTTAGATGGAAAGAGTGTGGCAAAATTCCTATTGAACGTTACCATCGGGACGATGTAGTCAGTCCTCTCCGAGGTTAACTGAGTTTGTCGCAATAATAGACTAGCGTGACCATAAGTTTTTCCTTTCCAGCGACCCGCTTCATTTAACCTAAATGCACTTATGGTTGCCGTCTTCTTTATGTGTAGGTCTATTGGAATAACGTGTGTCAGTGCATTGAGAGCCTCTCTAGGACATGATCTGATTGCACCGACCGTTATTGCACAGGCTGATCTTTGTATTCTGCCGAGTAATTTGGTATTGTACTCTCTCCCTAGAGCTTTCCACCAAACTACCGAACCATACGATAAAATGGGTCGTATAACCGCCTCATACAGCCATAATGTATGCTTAGGTTGAAGACCCCAACTTCTTCCAAGCATACGTTTGCAGGCATATAAAGCAATTTCTGCTTTCCTTACCCGTTCTTCGACGTTTAACTTCCAGCTAAGTTTGGGGTCCAAAATTACCCCTAAGTACTTTGCACTGGTTGATAAAGCCAGAGTTTGTCCGTTGATATTTGGTAGGGTAAAAGTTGGTACCTTGTATCTGGTGGTAAAAAGCATAAGTTCTGTTTTACGCGGGTTTAAACTTAGCCCACATCCTGTGGCCCAAGAGTTAAGCTCGCCTAAAGCCCTTTGGATGATCCCACTGATCGTATTTGGACACAGTCCTGACACCATTAACACCACATCATCAGCGTACGCCACCACTTTTACCCCACCTCCGTCAAGTTTTGTTAAGATTTTGCTGATCACACATAGCCAAAGAAGTGGAGATAATACTCCCCCTTGTGGAGTGCCCCCGTGGACCTTCTTGGTTATGTTGATATTACCCATATTAGCTTTGATGATCCTCGTTTCTAGCATGGAGATGACCCAGTTACTAATGCAACTGTCCACCTCCAGGTCTATCAACGCCCGTTGGATGGCATCTGTGCTAACATTGTTAAAGGCGCCTTCGATATCCAAGAATGCCGCCATGGTATAATGTTTGCTCTCTAGAGAGCCCTCTATTGTTCCGATAACCTCGTGAAGCGCCGTCTCCGTAGATTTGCCTTTGAGGTATGCGTGTTGTGCAGTTGATATACCAGAGCTCTCCAAAGAGCTTCTGAGGTGCGTATCCAAAAGTCTTTCAAAAGTTTTTAACAGGAAAGACGAAAGACTGATTGGCCTGAAGTCTTTCGCTGATTCATGTCCTCTTCTACCTACTTTTGGTATGAAGACGACCTTGACTAGTTTCCAGCTGTCTGGAATATGGCCTAAGTTTAAACACGCTTTAAAAATTTCCTCTAGCCATGGTAGGATACAGTCCAAGGTTTCCTGTAACATCTTTGGAATGATCCCATCTGGCCCCGGAGATTTAAAGGGTGAGAAAGATTTGATTGCCCATGCAACTTTTTCTTTCGTAATGATTTCATTTGCAAGATGCTGTGGATTATATTGGCTCCGCCTAATGTTTTCCCTCTCCCTTTCGTAAGGGCTGCATCCCGGAAAATGCGTGTTTAGCAGAAGCTCTAGCGATTCTTCTGCTGTAGCAGTCCAAGTTCCATCAGGTTTCTTGACCCAAGAAGCCATAGAGTGGTCTTTGGAAAGAACCCGGCTAAGCCTAGCAGAATCCCTAGTGGATTCGATTGACGAACAAAATTCCCTCCAGCTCTCTTTTTTGGCGGCCCTGATTGCCTTCTTGTACTGTCTCCGACTTTCTCTATACAATTCCCAATTTCCCGTCGAGTAGCTGAGGTTAAACGTTGATCTAGATTTTTCCCTTAGTTTTAAGAGCTCACTGCTCCACCAAGGAGGGTGAGTTTTTTTGCTAAATTTTATGGGGCAGGACGTTTTGTAGGCCCTACTAAATGCCTTTTCCAGTGTTATGACCCTACTCTCAAGGCTTTCCGTGAGAGTGATTTGAGGGATAGGAGTCCCTCCTATCCTCTTGTTTACTGCATTTTTGAACCTCTTCCAGTTGGTTCTTAAAGGATTTCGATACGGTAGGGGTGGATCTACCTTAAGATCCAAATCGTAGAGGATCCAACTATGATCAGAAAAGGACCTTTTGTTGGATACCCTCCAATTATCTACCCTTACTAAGCTATTTTCAGACAGTAGAGTAACATCAATCACTTCCTCCCATCCTCTGAAGTACTCCGTACTAGGAAAGGTGAAAGTGGGAGTGTTACCCCTGTTACATACCGATAAGTTAGTATTAATAATAAAATTATATAAAGACTCACCTCGGTCGTTTGTCTCGGAACTTCCCCACAGCGCATGCCTCGCGTTGGCATCGCATCCGAGCAGCAGGTTCTTGTTTCTGGCTTCACACACCAGCCGACGAGCCTCCTCGGGTGGTGCTGGCCGATCATGTGCCATGTAGATGGAAGCCAGTATGATGCCGACACCGTCAGCGGCTTCTACCTCCACAGCCGTCACATCCTGTGAACAATATGATGGGATTAAAAATATGTTCAAATGTTTCTTAGCTACAATACAAGATCTGGGGTTACCTTCAGTCCGTTTGTAGAAAAGGTTGTGGTTGTTCCCAGTGAACCCCTTCACCTCGGTGCTCCGCACCCAGGGCTCCTGGATTAAAGCGATGTCGACATCCTCCTCCGACAGGAGAACGGTTAGGTTGTCCGTTGCAGTCCGCGAGTGCTGCAGGTTTATTTGGACAACCTTGAGACCCATGCTGCTGGTCGCTTTACAATTTGACGGCGTCGCTAAGCTGCACTCCCGGGTGCTGCTCATTGGCGCCATCGTTTTCGGTAGACGCGGCGTCGTCAAGTTGCATGCCTGTTAGCAACTCGTTGGCGCCGACAACCTCGTCCTGTTCATCCTCCGGATTAGCAGATCGGAATATCTTCAGTTGCGTTTTCCTGACGCCGAACCGAAGTTTATTGTCCACTTTCCCCAGTGGCTCGATACTCTCCTCCGATATTTGGAGAAGGAAGGACACACTGTTCTTTTGCGGAGCCTCCGCTTTGATGATGCTCCAGTCACCCATCGGAACAGTGCGGTTGTGTGCCTGCAAGTATGGAATAAGTTGCTTGGCTTCGAATTCCATGTTCGGGATCCAGATGCGAGCCCTCGGCCGTCGAGGGATTTCGCTGGCCGGGATTAGTTTGAGCCTCAAACCTTCCCAGTCGTTCTGGATCTTGCCCACAACTGTTTGCAGGAAGTTAAGGGAGAGTTGATCATCGCACTTGATCACCCTGTATCCGCGGACCACCTCCATTGAATCAAATCCTGGCACATGACCCTCCGGGTTTGCCATGACATGATCGACGACAATGCGGGACAGCCGTGCCTCGATTTCGGACCACTTATCCGATGCAGGTTTACCGCGGTTCGTTATTTCATCAACCAACGCCATTTGCAGGTGATCCCGTGCCACCTCATTAAATGAGCGTTTGGTTGGTTTTGGTATTGAAGCAGTGTGAACCGCCACTTTGTGCTTCTTTGTTGGTTTGTCGCTTTCGTCCTGCGAACGATTGCGTTTCACGGCTTCTGCCTTCTGGGTGGCCTGGAACGCCAGGTACTCATCGACCACCTTTTGGCACCTTGCCTTATCGGCCGCGTCCTTTGGATGAGTTTTACCTTCAGCCTCATTTTTATTTATTCTTCCGAGAATAGTCAGAGACCTCTGGTAAAGCTTATACCTGGACGGGCCTTTTTTAACGTTTAGACGCTTTTGCCCCTTGGCATCAGCGGATGTGGATGGTTGATTAGTGGTTGATGGCGTGCTGTGGCCCACAGCTTTGCCATCAACCGTCTCTTGGCTGGAGGCCAAGAGTTCGTCCTCTGAGGAAGTTCCCAACTTCCTCAGTTCGTTGGTGTCGGTCCGAGTTGTCCATTTGTCCATCTGTTGTGTCAATGGGTGCGTCCGTTTATCCGTTCCTTTTGGGTCTGTGTCCGTCCGTTTGTCCGTCTTCTTTGTAACCTTATCCGAAATTTTTTGTTTATTTTGTTTGTTCATTCTGTTTCGTACGGTCACCTGCCCTTCCAGAAGGCTGCACATGTCGCCATGTGCGGTGACCAATGAGGATATAGGGGAAATAAACAGTCCGCCATGGCAGCGCCCCATACCATGGTAAGGCCACCGTTACAACCTGAGGCGGCCTGGTGTCAGGAGGGCTCCGTTAAAAGACAGCCTTGTTTTATCCCCCGGCTGCCAAACCCACCCAGTAGGCACGGGTCGCGTTACACCTTGGGTTGAGGGAGTTTTTTTAACGAAGTTTACGTCTTCGACCTGTGTGGTTCGCGGGAGACCTACTCTCCTACCTTCCATATCTGGGAGGCGTTCCCCTATCCACCACCTGGGGACGCGCCCTATAGGGATTACAGGTTCCCCCAAATATTCCAGACCCATAAACAAATTTCTTCAAATCGCGTCTATCATTACCCATGCAATCAATCATCGTTACTTGCGCGGCAACAGTGGAAGCTTAGATCGTAGCCATTCATGTCTACTGCACCCAAACCCCCACTTACATCTAAAGGCATTCCTGACAGTAGCGTCCCAAGTTATATGTATCGACAGTCATACGTAGCTATAAAAAAGCAAGATATGCAAATTAAAATGCGCACATTTCCACGCCACACAGTGGATAACAAGGGAGAGTATGCGCTGGTGAGCTGAAAGGTAAGGGTAGGAGGCGGAAGTTGGAATAGACACTTAATTGAACGTTAAGCAGCAAATTTTCATATTCATTTTTTATTGCGTCTGCGCCTCGTCGTCTGCTTACGAGATTATATAACCCCTGTAGAAAACTTAGTATCTTATCACAAATCAGAAAACTTAAATTAAACAAATAGGAAGTATGAATTAATTTGTGTGGGACACTCATATCTAACAAGAAGAAGTAGCAACTTTTGTTATATTTATCGCTTTGTCGAGTCGTAGGCCAAGACTCGTAATCATGAACAAATAATTTAGATAAGCTGTGGTGTTCCTATAGTTCCTATGAGTTCTAGAAACCAACGGATCAAAGAGACGTAGTAAAGAGACAGATGCTAAAAGTATTCAGCGAGTTTAGGCGATACTTAAAGCGATACTGCTCTAATTCCACAGTTACTTCCTGTAGATCTGCAGGTAAAATCCATTGCTGCTCAGAGCGCTATTCGGTTGAAGGAGATTGGCCTCTGGAGACAATTTCCTGTAGGACATAGTAGCATCTTGGAGCAGATCTCCCCTTTCTTCTATGTTCTTCGCACTGATCTCTCCATCCGCAAACTGGGATTTGAGTGTTGTGCTAGGGCTATCATTCCGAACAGGCAAGACTGGAAAGAGGGGATAGTCGGCACGCATATAGGTACCCCTGTTTTCACTGACGGATCCAAGATGGAATTTGGAGTGGGAGCGCGGGGTTTTCTCTAAATCAGCCAGCATTTGGGTCTCCTTTAAACTGCCGGAAACGAGCAGCGTTTTTCAAGCAGAGGTCTTCGCGATGCTGCAGGCATGCAAAATGCTTCGGGATCGCTGTTGGGAGGGAAATGAAATTGCCGAGGAGCTTGCCAGGAAGGGGTCGACAGAACCGGTTTCAGCTGTCCCCGTCAGATATCGGTGTCCCTTTGACCCTTGTTAAAGGGAAACTACACAAAAGCTCAAGACAGATGGAGGTCTGGCTCATCGTGTGCTATTTCGAAAAGAGACTTTTGAGCACTTTCTCTGCAAATGTCCGGCTCTGGCGGCTAGACGTTTCAGATTCCTTAGCGTGCCCTTTAGGGATGACTTGAAGAAATTCTCCAGCCAAGATCCCTTTTCTCTCCTCCACTACATCAACAACACTGGATGGGTGTAGATGGGTGTAGATGGATTTATCTTCCCTAAATATTTTCGCGTTTAGTCCTCCACATTATGGTATCAAAACTGCGCGAAAGTGCTACTTGAAGTGTGCGTGTGGTACTCTTGCCATTTTACCTACCTACCTACCTACTTCCACAGTTGGTATTGTTCGGAGGAAATTGAAAAAGTTACCTGGCACGAGAAAGTGTGTAAAAAATATGAACGCTTGTCCTTGCATTTTTTTGTATTTTATAAAACCGATTTAAATGAAACTCAGCTATTACAGATATATCTTCACACCAGTAATATTCGATCAATACTTTGAACAGCTTAGACCAATACAATTCTTAATGTTTGATGAACCGTAAGAGGTTTCAAACATTACAGGTTGTCTTTGAGAAATCGTGCAGACAGTAGCTCTGCATTCCTTCTTTACCTTTCTCTCTTTGGATCATTATCTCTCTCCTTTTAAGATTCACGACACGTTTGCTGAAAGTGCAATAAAAAGGTCGTGGGATAAACCAGTGCATTTCATGCACTTGTTCCATGAAATAATCAACACTTTTGTCTGTGCGCCCCAGAAACTGTAGAGAACCCTTACCTTTGCTAATACTTAACCGCTAGGATATGCTAGCAAAAAAAATGTTTTTCGCCTTGAAATCTGACGTGTTACGCGTGTGTCAAAAAGTGATTTGATCACTCAAAACTAGTTCAAAAGTAGCCGGAACTAGCCCCGAAGTAGTTGTAGGCTAGTCCTGAAGTAGTTGTAAACTAGTCCTGAAGTAGTTGTAAATTAGACCCGAAGTGGTTGGAAACTAGTTTGAAGTAGTTGTAAACTAGTCCTGAAGTAGTTGTAAGCTAGTCCTGAAGTAGTTGTAAACTAGTCCTGAAGTAGTTGTAAACTAGTCCTGAAGTAGTTGTGAACTAGTCCCGAAGTGGTTGGAAACTAGTTTGAAGTAGTTGTAAACTAGTCCGAGAGTTGTTCAAAACTAGTTCTGAGTAGTTGTATACTAGGCCTGAAGTTCTTGTAAAATAGTTCTAAAGTAGTTAGAAACTAGCCCCGAAGTAGTTATAAGCTAGTCCTGAAGTAGTTGTAAACTAGTCCTGAAGTAGTTGTAAACTAGTCCCGAAGTCCGAAGTCCGTCTTAAAGTAATTATAAACTAGTCGTAAAGTTGTTTTGAACTAGCTCTAAACGATTGAAATAAAAGCATACCTTAATTACTAGAATGTGAACTTTTCTTCATCTTTTGTGACATTTCCTACCTGCAGCTTTTTAGTGCAGCAATAACAAATCGTAAAAAACTAAGTAGATTTGCTTACATTTTTCATTCGATATGCCTTGCAAACTTTTGCATTAATAATTTCTAATTCTATGGCAAACAAAACAAAAACAAATCACGCAGCCACCGTCCTGCACCCACCATCCGCCTTGCAACTAAGTACTGCCTGACAGACATACTGAAAGACTCCTCACTTTGCTGCCCCTCTGGACGAACTTTGCTATTCTTACAGACGTGAAATCTTGAAATCAATTCAGTTCGTTCATTTCGTTACGCCACGCTCTTGTAATTCAATTGCAGTCGACGTGATTTGTATGTCGTACGGGAATATATGTATATATGTACGTATGTATATACTAATGGACTTGTATATACATATAAATACAAGATAGATATAGACACCTATGTACATATGGAAGTAATTGTACACAAATTGTAAAAAAGCCACCAGACGCGCTATCAATAAAATTTATAGCAGTCAGTGAAGCAGTTTTTTATTCTGAAAATTTGCATATTCAAATTAATAGATATTACGTATGTGAGCAGTTGTTTTCTTGAACTATTATTTTATTTCATTTTATAACTATCAGATTTTATCGAAGAAATAATTATCACTTTCATCTGTAGGTTCGTTTAATTCCGGGCAGAGGGCATCCAATGTATCATAGCTGATGATACATTAGCAAGCCAAATATCTTCAAGTCGATTGCTTGCCTTCCTGCCCTATCTTGGTGATAGAATTCTATCAGCACCTCCAAGTAAGTGTTTAGCTGGTTAAGTCTGCGAATGGCAGTATATTTCACACCTATCCTACATATCTGCCGGGTATTTTCCCATCCGGTCCTGAGAAGCGTCCCATGGGAGACGATAAAAATGTGAAGTACGCACCGCTGCCGTACGCATTTTTCAGCTTGAATGCTTTCGCTCGAGAAATTTACAGCAGATTTTTGGTTTCAATTTTGTTATTTTCTAATTTGACATAAAGTTTAAAACTTGCATTTATGGGCCTTTGTAAAGGAGCGAACTATATTTGGATAAAAAATATGAAAATTAATTAATACTTTTCAATAAATCCGTGTGTTGTATTATTAAACGCGAGCTAGACTTTAAAATATGATAATTTTGATATATTCCCAGATTTAATTGATTTCTTCACCATTAGGAAAATTGTTTGCTTGATAAGAAAGCTTTCAAAACACAAACTCTCTTGCTCCACTTGGATTTCTATTAGATTTAAAGCAAACTTTAAAGGAAAGAGTTTACTTCGAGGTTTTTAACAAAAAAATAACTTTAGCAACGCAGGCCGGGTATGGCGAATACTAAATATTACTATTTTCATGATTATTGTGTCTTCTGCATACTTTGAAATTCTTTATATTATATCAAACCGAATACCAGAATATTTGCATGTCGCTTGCAAGGTTTGCTTGTATGATAAAGCAGTTTTCATTTTCACAACAAATGTTTTATTTGCGCGACCACACAATGGAACGAGTGAAGCGAAAACAATCAATGAAAGCATTTGTTCACAGCTAATTAACATACCAAGACAAACAATATATTATAATATTTTGTATTTTTTTCGTATATTTTTCCACCTTATATTGTATAAACTTGCATATATTCACATGTTCATTGACATGTTGTTGCAAATAAGTAATAATTTGATTTTTAATATTAGTTTTTAAATGCAAATAACAAATGCTCAGATATTTCACATTGGCATACGACAATTAACCACCGATAAACTACTACTCACACAGGACAAACACACATTTTTTTTTTTTTTTTTTTTTGACAACAATGGCTCACATTCACTCATAATCCTATAAGTGCAAGTACAAATGTACATACATACTTGCCAGTGGGTACTGATATGTTTGTTTGCGACATCTTCCACTGCTGCCTCACCTTCCATGTCGTTTTATGACTTTTCATTGGTTTGCAATATTTGTGCGAAGTAATAAAATTTATGCGTCTCTGAGCACGCGCGTGCTTTAAACTCAACACGGGCATACAAATAAACAATACCTAAATATGTACGAAGCGATCTATAATTATTGTACGTCGCAATGAGCCAAACCCGCACAGATAACCGCCAGCGCGGCCTGCTTAACTATGGCCGTTTGCGGCGCTACAGGTGAGCAGCCCCACCTTGTTTGGAGTGCCCTTGCCGCTGCTGCCGCCACTAATTAGCACATCTTTGCCAATTTTCTTTATGTATTGATAATATTTTATTTTGACTACATATTTGCACTTTTTCATTGTTGTAATGAAACACACCTACAAAGCAAACACTGGCACATGCAAAGAAATACATACATACATGTACACGCATACATAGGCGTGTGAATAATGGCATTAAGGCTATAAAGTTATTTATATACCCGTTCGTACCTATTTATGGCGGGTGGGCGCTGCTCAAGGAAATGGGTCGTAAAAAATCTATTAAAAGTAATTATTTTTATTTTGTTTTAAGTTATTATTTAAAGGCAGTAATTGCAGTGATAAATTCTAGTTTGCGCAAATTGCGTAAAAATAATTTCATTACTTCGTGCACCACTCCATGGAAAAAAATTAGTATATTTAAAAACATTTATATTTAACGATTAGAGGCTGGTCTAGCGAAAGTGAAGCACTTTTATGATAAAAGTTGTGCGTTAATTTTTTTATTTTTTTTTATTCAGACGATTAATTGAGGGCATGGAATTAAAAATAATGCACAAATAACTGCACTCAAATTCATTTTTCATAAGAGGTGGTGGGATTTCGAGTGTATTTCAGCCATGGAAAAGCTCTTAAAAAAAAACTATTTGTGGTTCGGAGTCAGTTTAAAACTGTAGGTCCCTCCATTTGCGGAAAAACATTAAAACGCACGCCACAGATAGGAGAAGGAACTCGGCCAAAGACCCTACATAAGTGCATAACTTGAAAAGTTATGGGGATCCCATTATGAAACTTGCAGTAACTACTAAACATAGTCTCAACCATTGATAAAATAAAACGGAGTGATTAATTAAAATTATTACACTTTTTTCAAAAATGGAAATAAAACAATTCGCCCAAAATTCTTTACATAAAGTGTATATTTTAATCTAAAAACCAAAAAAAAAAAAAATTTAAGAAGAACCGAAACTATTTCACTTTAAAAACTCCGTTAAAAAATTTTATAAATCTCAAAATTATTAAACTTTTTTCACAAATGGCAAAAAAAATTGTTCAACAAAATTCCTTTTTTAAAATATATATGTATTTTAACCTAAAATATTAAAACAAATGTAAGAATGTTAAGATGCACTAAAAGTATTTCACTTCAAAAGCTCTATTCCAAAATTTAATAATTCGCAAAATTATTAAACTTTTTTTAAATATGGCAAATACTTGTTTTTCCGGAATATTATGAAACAAAAACTGTTTGATGTCATCATTTTTTCATGCAGTAAATAGTTTTGAATATACTGTCAAAGTTCCATCCAGTCAATCGGTAAAAATTTGGTTCGAGTTAAAAAACTGATCAACTTGAAAAATGCAGTTTCGAGAAGAACGCTTTTAAAATGTTGGCTGTCGGTGCACTCGCATCCCATAAATGTACATATGACCATACATACAAACATTCATACTTAGTTACAGGCATGCTCGAAGCTTTTTCTTACTCCTTTTAGCGGCGTCTTCTAAAATCAACTAGCAATACATTTTTTGGGCTGACTGCTTTTGCTCTGTCCGCCTAATTTACTTGGCTTTCATGCATCGAATTGACGAGAGTTTTACAGCTCAATATAACATTTTTATGTTCGGTACGTTTTCTAAACTCCACTTAAAATTCTGCAAAGCAAGAGAAGTTTTAGTAACAAAAAACCTATTGGGTAAAGGAGAAATAAAAGAAGTGAGTAATTTTCGGAAAAAGTGTTAAGCAAGACGAGTTCATTTGTGGTGAAATTTTAAGCCTAGAAAATGTTGCACCAAATATATATTTTAAACGAATTTTGAGGATTCATTTCCAATTCTCGAATTTTGAGTTTTCGCTTTCCTCCAACGCATTATGCTTCCTAAACACTGCGCCGAAATTTCAAGAAAATCGAAGAAAAGCTTACGTAGCTACGCGACCTTAACCGAAGTAGCTTAATTGGAAAAAACTTGAAACATGGCAAACTTAAACTCTTAATATGACTGAAAATTAAGGTTGAACTTAGTTCTTTAGACTCGCTCATATTGAGTTCCTCAACCCTTTTATGGGTTCCGCTCAGTCTAAAAGAGATTAGAGAACAACGCAGTTTTTTAAATTCTTATTAAAATTGAATTAAATTAAAAATTAAAACTAATTTTCAAAATTAGAAATTAAAATGATTGCTTTTCTAAACTCGTTCTCATGCCATACAAATTAAATAAAAAATAAGTCCCTAGCTCTTCTTCTTCTTAATTTGCGCGATAACCGCTTACGCGATTTTGGCCTAGTTTAACAAATCACGCAAGTCGTTTCTTTCTCGTGTTAACCGGCGCCAATTGGACACACCAAGTGAAGCCAAGTCCTTCTCCACTTGATCTTTCCAACGCAGAGGAGTCCTTCCTCTTCCTCTGCTACCACCAGCTGGTACCGCATCGAATACTTTCAGAGCCGGAGCGTTTGTATCCATGCGGACGACATGACCCAGCCAACGTAGTCGCTGGATCTTTATTCGCTGCGCTATGTCTATGTCGTCGTAAAGCTCATACAGCTATCATTCCATCGTCTGCGATATTCGCCGTTGCCAACGAGCAAAGGTCCAAAATCCTTACGTAGAATCTTTCTCTCAAACACTCCAAGCGTCGCTTCATCGGATGTTGTCATAGTCCAAGCTTCTGTGCCATACGTTAGGACGGGCATGATGATAGTCTTGTAGAATGTTAGTTTTGTTCGTCGAGAGAGGACTTTACTGCTCAGTTGCCTACTTAGTCCAAAGTAGCACTTGTTGGCAAGAGATATTCTATGTTGGATTCCAAGGCTGACATTCTTATCGGTGTTAATGCTGGTTCCTAAGTATACGAAGTCTTTTACAACCTCAGAATCATAACTGTAACAGTGACGTGGGTGCCGGTACGCAAGTGCGCCGACTGTTTGTTTGATGACAGGAGGTACTTCGTTTTGTCCTCGTTCACCGCCAGTCCCATTCGCTTTGCCTGTTTATCCAGTTTGGATAAGGAAGAACTAACAGCGCGGTTGTTAAGGCCGATGAAGGCCGATGTCAATATCATCGGCATACGCCAGCAATTGTACGCTCTTATAAAAAATTGTGCCTGAGCGATAAAGTTCTGCGGCTCTTATGATGCTCTCACCCTGTCTGAAACCTTGTTAGGTAGCAAACGGCTCGGAGAGGTCCTTCCCAATTCTGATGGCGCTGCTGGTGTTGAGCAAAGTCATCTTGCAAAGCCCTATTAGTTTTGTGGGGATACCAAATTCAGACATCGCGGCATACATTAAGTGACGGGTTCCAAACCCAGCGCACAACCAGCTATCCTGGAATGCTTCGCATTCTCACATTAGCTCACTCCCGGGTGTTCGGAAGCTACGCAGAGGATACGTGGGCTAATCCCGGACGTTGTGAGCCTGGCCACTCCCAAGTGAATGGGGATCAGTAGCTTTCGCCACTTGCGCGGACTTCTACACATGGAACCACATAAAAAATTATGATATTTTCAAAATGAAATATTGATCCCTTTTGGTTTTTGATTGGAATTTTTCAAAATATAAAAACATTAACAAATAAATTTATTTCTAATTCCACTAAAATCGTAGTACAAAAACTTCGAATAATGAGTATCGAAATCAAAAATTACAAAATTTTCAGAAGTTGGCCCCCTCGATTTTCCAGAATACAAAAAATAAAAAAATAAGTCTCCTGCTTTACAAAAATCGTAGTTTTATAATTTTGAATAATGAATATCGAAATCAAAAATCACGAATTTTTCAAAATCTTATCAATGGATTTTTCAACTTTGAAAATGAGTATGGAAATCAAATATTACGTAATTTTCAAAATTTTACTCCCGCGATTTTCCAAAATAATAAAATAATACAAAAAATTTAGAAATAAATTTTTTACTCCACTAAAACCGTAGTTCTAAGCTTTTGAAAATGAGTAGACAAATCAAAAATTAAGAAATTTTGATAATATTGCTTCCCCCATTTTGCAAAATTCAGGAAATTGAGAAAATGAATTCCTAATTCCACTAAAATCTTAGTTCTAAGCTTTTGAAGACTGAGTATCGAAATAAAAATTTACGTATTTTTCAAGATTTTACCACTCAATTTTCCCAAATACAAAAAACTAAAATATAAATTTCTCACTCCACTAAAACCGTAGTTCTGAGCGTTTTATAATGAGTAGTCAAATGAAAAAATTTTGAAATTTTCGGAATTTGATGCCTTCATTATGTAATATAAAACGAAGCTCTCAAAAGCATATTTCCTTTTCTTCCTTTAAACGCAGAACGCATAAGAAATATTTTAGCTATATCCGAAATTTGTTGGTCAGAAAGCTGTTTGATTTGTAAAAGAAGCTCACACAACTCATTTTTCCGCTCGCTCTTTCGAACTCGCAAAAGTCAGAAAGTCAATCTTTTGCAGAATCTTTCTCTCGAACACACCAAAGAACCTCATAGATAAATCAAGTGAAAAATATGTTAATATTTAGAAGAAGTTTTCGCTCAACAATAATGCATGCAACGGCACATACGGAAACAACATCGGATTAAAATCACTATAAAATTGATCATCAAATATTAAAAAGTACAAGCAAAAAAATTTTAAAATCTTATATGGACACAATTCGTACATTCCGCCCCACACCATTCGACGAGCAATTGGCTTAAATTCAAAGCTCATACACATACATACATACACACATGCTTGTAAATTTCGTTGGAAAACTGATTGCGGCAGTCGGAAGCCCACTCTGATACCTCCAATAAGCCAAATAGGCTGGCTATTCGCCTCACAATGGCTATTGAGATGCTGCCGTTGACTAACCGGCACTAGTTGTATGTGTATGCGTACATATAGATGCATGTATGTGTGAGCAATTGTTGTTTTTATTGTTGTTGCAATTCACGCATACATACCTATACATTTGCCGGCACTAAACGGCCAAGCATTTGTAGAATTTTCGTATTTATTTTTTGGTGTGCTCGTCAAGTGCGAAATTTTCTTTCCGCAATTTTATTTAATGTTGTTTCCAAATACGTGATCAGCATAGAAAAATACTAATGTACAATTTTCCCGAAGAGACCATTGCAAATAGACATTACGGAAAGTATGCAAAAATCAGGCATTTTGAAAATTTTCAAATCTGCCGATAGGCTTTTGCGGCCCACATACACACAAATATGCTAAGTACACAAGTATGTGGCAGTCAGTGTTGCAATGCTTTGCGGTGTGGTTGAAGGAAGGAGGGAGGGCCGTCCAATGCATTTTAATTTCATTCAACAATCGGGACAGTCGTTAGTTTTTCCGATTGCTTTGCGCTTGCAGATCTGTGCGTGCCTCCTGCAAATGCTGATGCTCAACAAACGACTATATAACAACAACAACAGCATTAGTTAGCAATAGTGAAATAAACAATTCTGCAGTCATATAAAAAGAAAACAACAACAACAATAGCTAATGCAAAAACATAACAAAATATCATAAATGCCTAGACATGCCAGGCCGCAAAATATTTTGTACAAAAACAAAAAAATGCAATAACTACAAAACCATAAATCAATACGAAAACGGCGCCAGGGGGGTCCAACACTGATTGGAGGTGCACTGTGTACACACGTACGTAGTTTTTGTTTTTGCTTTTGTTTTTTTTTCTTGTTGTACAGTTTATTAAACGGGCAAGTGTTTGTGCTGTAATGCCATTTGTCTGGCTGATAACACGTACGAATAGCCAAAGCAAGCAGACCGACAGACGAACAGTTGCATTTTGTATGCATTTGCATTACCAGCAAACCGCTTGAGTGGCCATAATGTGCATGCGGCTGTGTGTATGTGTGTATGCATATGCAACTACAACATGAGTGGATACATACATAAGTACATATTCAGGATATTCTATGTACATATGTATATACATACATATGTATGTATATTCCAGAGCAAATAATCGAAAATCCAAACGCTATAGTTATCTGATTGCTCCACGTTTTGTGGAGTTTGTCGCCAATTCTTCTAAAATTTGGTTTAATCGTAGGCTTGGGTATATTAAGAAGTAAACTGATAAAAGCTGAATAGTTAAAAAAAAATTTAATAATTCAAAGTGCATTAAAAGTGAAATATTTTCGATTCATTTTAAGATTTGTTATAAATTTTTAAAATAAAATATTCTTAAAAAAAAAAATTTGGAATAAAAATTGGTTTTTGTGCTTAAAATTGTTAGAAAATTTTTTTTTCCCATTTCCTTACATAGTTTTTTAAAGTGAAATATTTTCGGTTCTGCTTAATATTTTTATAAATATTTTTTGTTTTTTATAAAGTATACTTTTTAAAAAAACTTTTATGCACAATAAATATTTTTCTGTTGAAAGTTAAAAAAACAGAATTCTTTTTGACGTTTTGGTATACAGTTTTTTAAAGCGAAATATTTACGTTCTATTTAATTTTTTTTTTTTAAATAAAATGTTTTAAAAAATTTTTTTGGGAAAAAATTATATTTTTGTGTTAACATTTTTTATAAAACACTTTGTTTTGTCAGTTTTGTAAGCAACTCTCAATTTTTTCTTTCATTATTAGCTGGAACTGTATTGAAATAAATGGTGGTTAAGTTTTAAGGGCCGATATCAATTTTGAATAAAATACAATTTTTTTAGGAAAATATTCCCATTTATTTTTATTATAATAATACTGGTATGAATCAATTACGCACAAAACAAAACATTGGCCAAATGGCCGCCGCAGCCTCGGCGGCACACCTCCAAAAACCTTGAAATGCAAATAGTTCCTTATCTAAAGGGTAGTTAAGTTTTAAGGGCCGGTATTAGTTTTGAATAAAATACAATTTTTTTAAGAAATTATTGTCATTTCTCTTTATTATGATAACATTGGTATGGTTCAATTACGAGTAGAACAAAATACTGGACAACTGGCTGCCGTGGCTTCGGTGGCACACCTCCATCCGATGGTCCAAATTTTCGATGACGCTGAGGCATAATTCAGGTTCTATGCCGTTAATGTACCGAATTCTCTCATTCTTTAGCTCTTGAATTGTTATTGGCTTACCGACGTACACCTTTTCTTTCAAATAACCACAAAGAAAGAAGTCCAAAGTCAAACCGTTAACCGGCTTTCAACGAATTCGAGAAGATCAGCTGCTTGGCTGACTTAACCGGAGCCATCACAGCAGTTTGTGTACGAAAATTCGGAGATTGTGTTGGCGATATAAAAAAAAAATCACAGCCCTCTTTCATGTTGTTTCGTCACCATAGGAACAACAACTGATGCGACGAGTATGTGTATACGTGTAAAGCGAGCGAGCAGAGTTCGGCTATCGAGTACTCGGTGACCGAAGTTGCTCGCTCAATTCCATTTTTCACCACAGCTGAAGCCCAAAGCTCGTAATCTATCACCCTTGAGATACCTTATTACCCAGGAAATCAAAATTAAATGAAAAAATGCTAAGTGCAGGAAGAAGCTCGTTGATCTATGCTCATGGATGCCGCATGAAAATGGATACCTTTTGGAACAATTTGACGCCAATGATTTTTTGCCGAAACAGAACGAAGCTGAACCATTCCTAAAGCAAATAGTAAGCGATGATGGAAAATTAGTCACATACAAGAACAGCAGCCGAAAAAATAGATCAAGGAGCATTCAGCCGGTTTAAATGAACGCTTAGTCCGGATTAGCCACGAAGGAAGTGAGTTGCAGTGAGTTTAGTGAGGAAGCATCAACTATGAGCTGCGCCCATCGGACCAAACACTGCGTCACCAGTTAAAAACTAATCGAGGCGGAAGTTCCGGAAATTAGGCTAGACATTTATTTTCCATCCTCTGTATAGTCCAGTACTGGCACCAAGCGATTATCACTTTTTAAACTTTCTCCAAGGTACAGAATTGTGCTCAAGAGAGGCTTGTGATAATAAGCAGAACTTTTCCAGACGCAAACTTATGAAATTGCCTGCAAAATGTGCAAAAATTATAAATCAAAACAGCTCGTAGCATGCATACTTACGCCTCTTAGAAGTAACTGAGCTTGGCGAATGTAGAAAATTTAATATTCTGATTTTTCTAAGCTTCTCATTAACTTTATTTAATATTTACAAAGGCATCTCGCTTTCTTGTGTCAGGTCAGTTGCTTCACGATTTTACCGAAGTCATAAAAAATCTGAACTTAAAGAACATAAAAAGATTATAGAACAAGCCCTCTTAGACACCTGAAAGGGCTACTACCACAACTGCCAACAAACATATTAGCTACACAAGCCACCTGCTCCAAAGCGATCCATGCGCAAAGCGCTCAAGTGCTGAGTTGAAATTAACACCCGGCGCTCTAATCGCCTACCCCGCCGCATATTTCACAAATTCCCTAATGAGCAGCATTTCAATGCCGCATTTCGTTGTTGGTGATAGAAAGACGCGAAAAAGAACTAAAAAATAGATAAAATAACTAAAATAAATATCAAAATACCAAACGCACTTTTCGCAAGCCATCACGCATCTTATGCGTGGCCTGGCCTGGTGCGGATGAGAAGGGCGTGTGTCTGCTCGAGTTATGCGAATGATAAAAGATAAAATTATTTATGTCTATATTTACAAATTTTATTATAACTTTTATGTTAATAGTACTTTGTATTTTTTTGTGTTTTTTTTTTTTTTTGGAAGTAGTATTAATTAAAACGGACTTAATCGCCTAGTGAGCTGGCGGACGCGTGAATTGTTTAACACAACAGCCACATTGGCGCGCCTTATGTTCATGCATGTCCACATGTGTGTATGTAAGCATTTGTGTATGTGTGTGTGTAGGTACAAAACATTGTAAATATATATTTTTTATAAATATCAGTAATTTTTTTGAAGAGTTAAGGTTTATTTTTTCGCACGTGCTTAGCGAAAATTTCGTCGGCTTTGATTACTATACACAGTAGGGCGGGTCGATTTAAAAATCGCTCATTGCTCTGTGAAAATCGTATCAAAATAAGAAACTATGCCGAAGGAACCATACCTCTAAAACGAATTCTGATGTCCCCCAATTTGGGTCCAACTTTCTTGTGTCTTTTCTATAACTCACTTGAATTAATTTTTTCATTTACATATGTCCTGACTAAATAAATTTCTTAAGACAAAAAATAGATATTATTATAAATAAATAAAAATAAAGAAAAAACATAGCCATTTAGCTGATTTTTTCATGTAAAGGACAAAAATGGTGATATTTTGAAATTATTGTATGGGGAACCCCCCAGGGGAGTTCCAGGGGGTGTGCCACTGGCATGGGTGGATCGGCCGTCCAAAGTTATTGGAGGTCGGTCATACACTTGGACTCGATTGGAGCACTACAAATGGGTCAAAGTGGGATTTTGCACAGAGCAATGGGCGATTTTTTTGCCTCCCCACAAATCGACCCGGCCTAATACACAGGCATATATGTATGTATGTACGTAATTATCAAAACCACCGCTATAAATATCGAAGTATATTTCATTTTGTTCAATATTTGCACACGTTTGAAATACTTCATTTATTTATTTACATTTCACTCAATTTATTTACTTTGCTCTCTATCCAAGAAGGGAAACTCCAAAACACCAACAGCTGTGGAAACGTTCCAATAATTAAAAACGCGCGTTTTGGGTCTTATAACTTGCTTTTCTACAAAAAATTCTAAGTAAAAAGTGGCCCTTGGTATGAACTATTTATTTGAAGAAGTGGGTTGAACAAAGTCAACAGCTGCGCGGAAATTCCAGACTTCATAAAATACTATATCCAGTTTCGCCTAAACCCAGTTCATTCAACCTCATTAAAATCGTCTATTTGAATATGAAATACAATATTTGAGTTTTCAATTTCAATAGTTTAAATTTTGCATACAATTTCCATATGCAAATAGGTGTCAAGGCTTATTAAAGAGATCACCAAGTTTGCTAGAGGTTTTAAGCAGAATAGAAAGAACGAAATTTGTTTAGGCAAATCCATTAAATATGATATCATTCGAATTTTAATACATCGTTTTATTGGCACATTCACCTTATAATTTACTACCCAGGCCACTTTATTAAGACCACACCCACGTACAGAGGAATATTTCCCTGTATGAGAATGAGATGAGAAAATTTTTTCACTATGCATTAACGCTCATTTTAATATTTAGCTTAGATTGAGTTATATTGAAGGGTAGAATATCAAGTAATATTAAAAAATAGTAGACCCGCAAGTGAAACGGCTGCATATCGTATAGCGCAAAACAAGCTTCTAGTGTTTACGATCCGAGCACCCAAAATCGAAAGTATGATATTCTATGCGGTACCAGCTGCTGGTAGCAGAAAAAGAGGAAGGCCTTCTCTTCTTTGGAAGATCAGGTGGAAAAGGACTCGGCTTCACTTGTTGTGTCCAACTGGCGTCGGTTAGAAGGATAAAAAACGACTAGCGCGCTTCGTTGAACTCGGCCCAAATAGCTTAAGGGATTATCACGCTAATCAAGAAGAAGAAGAAGATCCATGGTGAATTCATTTACGGTGGTGGCACTAGACCAATAACAACGTATTTTGTATTACAAATGTCACGAAAGTAGAATGAAAAGGACGAACTATGTTGTATAGCCAACATGAAGCTGGAGCGAGAAGCATGCGACGATAGGGCGAATGGAAGAGCTTTCCAACATTTCCTAATATAATATAATAATAATCCTTTCATTTCGAAGATAGCTTTATTAATGATTCCAAGGTTACATAATTCTTACAACTAAGTTTACAAATCTGAGCTTAAAATGTAAATTGTTGTTGCTATGTAACAAAGAAAAATAGTTTGATGTAGATAATGTCTTTAAAGAAAATATCATTTTTTTTTTGTCGGGACAGACTAGCAAGTGCAGCATTCAAACACAATTAAATCCATTGTACTGCACTCGGGTTCCCTTTTTAATTTTCTTTAAATCTACTCGACCTCCGGAGAAGTCTGAGTAGATCTAGGGGTGCCAAGGAGCCAAGGTGGTTGCTTCTTAACACATCAGTGCCAAAGACCTCAAGCCTGATTCGAGCGAAGACGGGGCAGACGCACAGAAAGTGGTCCGCCGCCTCATCCGCCTCCCCACATGCTGGGCAAAGTGCACTGTCTGAGATGCCCACCTTGCCCATAGAAAGTAGCCCGTCATCAGTCCAACCAGCCTCCTACAGTCCCCTCTGCTTAGTGACAGGAGGAACTGCGACAGTCGGTCGGAAATGACAGGTAACATCAGCTTTGTCCATCTGCAGCCTCTCTCAGCCTGCCAAGCTCACTTGTGGGTTAGACTAACGCGTTTGCTAACCGTGGCTCCGAGCAGTTAGTAAGCGAGCAAATTGCAAGACGTAAATACATAAGATATGTATGTGAGAATATGAGTAGGAAAGGTAAGAAGCGAATAAATAAGGAAGTGTATGTTGTTGGTAGTAGGAGCATAGTTATGTGGCAATACTCGTATATAAAAATGGAAAAAAGTTCAAAATCACTGAATTATTGGCGTGCGCCACCATAACAGTACAAATATAGATTTCTATTGACCGTCTGTACTTTCATGTTTTATCTTGTACATTTCTACTATTAAAAGAAAAACTCGCAATATTTTTTCACAGCTGCTAGTTAACGTAAAGTGTAAAAATATTTAATGTATTATTGAATGTGGTTAACATCTATGTTTTATTTTTCCTTTTACCAATCATCTGTTTGATATAACAGCCCTCAAAGTGCTCATTTGTCCTTACAATTTCACAGCCAAGCAAAAAAAGTACGGCATGCAAAGCCAGTCTGCATTCGCCCAGCACCTTTAACAGCACAGTTTCATTTGCATTCCGCTACCTAAAAATACTCCAAAGGGGAAGATTCATATTTTGTTGGTTCAACAGTTAATCTTAGTTCCCCAACATGTGTATATACAACTGTTGTAGTAAATGTTATTTCCCGACTAACATACGTATTTGAATTAAATGAGTATTGCTTTGCTTTAACATTAACATTGCGATTAACATCAGTATCCCATCGCAGTAACATAGCTGATTTTACATATGCATTTATGTACATACATTCATATATATGTATTAGGGCGGGTCGATTTAAAAATCGCTCATTGCTCTGTGAAAATCGTATTCTAGGGATCAAAATAAGAAACTTTGCCGAAGGAACCATACCTCTAAAACGAATTCTGATGTCCCCCAATTTGCCTCCCCACAAATCGACCCGGCCTAATATGTATGCACTTATATCATACATAACTTGTGCGATATTTTTTACGTGAAAGAAAGCTCCCAACACCGTCAGCAAAAACAAAAAATGCAAAAATGCAGTTCTTGAGCTACTTAAAAATTATATTTTATAAGTCGGAATTCAATGTGCGATAAAACTAAAATTTCCGATTAACCCATCTTCGGCCGCTACAAGAATTCGACATAATTTTTCCATTTCCTTTTTAGTCAGTGCTTATAGGACCATAATCAAGAAAAATTCAAAAAAAAAAAAAAATTCTGACCATCGGTATTTTAGATATGGACTGGTCGAAAAATCGACCGCTGGCCAAAAACCGTCAAATATATTAAAAAAAAAATACAACATTTATGAAAAAAATTTAGCACACGAAGTCAATTTATTTCATTTTATTTCAAATACAAATATTTTTTTGTTGTTTTATTGATAGAAAAGTCAGCTTACAAATTTTTATGATAATCATCAAAACATTTAGTATGTAAATGAATATTGCACTTTTTGCAAGTAAAAATAGTATGTTTCTTGCAAAATTTACACCGCCGAAATTTGTTTTCAATGCTTCTCATGACGGCGTGTACCCTTTCACTGATCCGAGGAAGCTTCGATGGACCTTCAACTCCATGTTCGTTTTCATACTCGTCTTCGTCCTTGTCGTAATTCAATAATTCTGTTGTGACTTTGGAACGAAAATCAAATTGTGATAGTGGTTTTATCTTTTCAATTTGTGCTATCATACAATGAAGATTCCATGCATTGACCATTGCGTTACCAAGAGCATTTGTCCATATTGGCCACCACCATTTTTTCCTCTCATACATATTCTATAATTTGCCACCGCATTATCATGGAGATCCACACCACCCATGCCATGATTATACCAGAGAATGATAATGTTCTCTGATTATACTATTGAATAACTTTTGGCTGCGGGATAGTGATAGTTTGTTTTTTCTTCCGACAATATCTTTTAGTGCTAATAATTGGATTGACTGCGGAGTTATTAGTTATAACATTGACTGCAGCATTATCATTCCATCGAACAGTCAATATTTCTTGCTGATGATCAAGTAGTTGGTCAAATGTTCCTCGTATTTCTTTTTTTAAATTTCTCAAAGGAGAATCGCTCATTCCATTTTCGCGTATAGTACCAGTTGCAAAAAATTGACGTTCGTTCAGAAGGTACATTAGATGGTATGAAGAGAAAAAATTATCAAAGAAAATGATGTGGCACTCAGGGTCAGATACGTTGGCAAGCAAGTCTAAGACTGTGTGTGCGCCTAGACCAATAGTTTTACCGTGAGGGGTTGCTGCTCCCCTGTACAATGAACTAGAAAATAAGTACCCACTTTCAGAGCATAAGCACCATGTTTTAAACCCAAACCGGATTGGCTTTCCCTTGATAAACATTTTGCAGGAGTGGCGTCCAAAGTATGGAATCATCTGTTCGTCTATAGAGAGATTATGGCTAAAGACTCCAAACTGCATACAATTTTTGTTGAGAGCGTCAGTAATAGGACGAACCTTCGCAAAACGGTCTGTTGCGTTTAAATTCGTGTTGTCAGCGAGATGGAAAAACTGCTTAATTTTTTTAAACCGATTACGACTCATAGCCTGCTTCACAATTGGTCGAACAGGGCAGTAGTGGTCAATGTGTGGCAAAGTATGGTACCCCGATAGGTACAATATTCCAATAAACCTACGTATTTCGATTGGCGTGATGTTAATTTGAGCATTGTGTTGGTTTGCATACTCATTTGTGAAAGTGGTAATATTTGTGATAATATTATTATCAAAAAACAATGTAAAGAGATCATAGGGGGATTTTGAGCCTACAAAATGGTGCAATTATATATACGTATGCAAAAAAGATTGATTGCTTACCAATTTCAGAAAACATTTCTTCCACAAAGATACTCACTTCCATCTCTTTCAATAAGAAAAACATATTGCTAGATTTTGCTCTATCCTACATGACAGTTCCTGGCCAGCGGTCGATTTCTCGACCACTAAAGTTTATGTCCATGAAACAGTAAAAATTATTGCAATATCGATATGTTATTTTTTTGATTCTCTTAATTTCATCTTTTCTCTTCACAATAAATTAGTAACAATTATTTGTTTTTTTTGTTTTTCATTATTTTTTCACCTGCACAAAAAACACGTAAAAATAGTGATAATTTCATTCTTTTACAAAAATCTGCCCTGAACCCTTTTTTCTTAAAAAATTATGCTCTAGAAATTAACTAAATTCTAAATTTAAAACTTCTGAAAACTGATCAATAAATTTACATTTAGTTTCTGAGATATTGGAGTCCGAAGTTGGTGGTCGGAAAATCGACCAGCTGCCGAAAATGGGTTAATAAAGTGTGAAATTTCTATGAAAATTAACTCAAATTTTGTTTTTAAATTTTGCACAAAGTTTTGAGTGCTTGGAAAATTTCAAGGAGAATGAACTAAATAAAAAAAAAAAATTGTTAACTGAATTTTTATAAAAAAATTGAGTAAACAAAAAAAAAAATTTAGTAAGCATAGTTTTTATAAAAAAATGATTTAAATTAAATGAGAAACAAATATGTTTGTGTGTAAGTGGTCGAAGCTTTTCCGAAATAAGTCCCTTTGTGATAGTTATTTCACTCAGCGTACATCTCGGCAATCATGCAATATTTGCCATTCATCTAAAATGAAACGAATTTCACTTGGCGTGTTTTGCCGCTGATTGATTCTCTAATTTTTCGAGTGGTTTGTGCTTAAGGATTCTTTAAATTGCTTGAACCCTATTCAAAATAAATAGCAACTAAGGGTATAGCTAATGAAAATTCCTATGGAAACCAGTTCTAAACTTCTTCTCTGCCGGTTCTCAATCTCTCGTGGGACATAGGACGTCTTATCATCTCTTACGATTCTTGGCAATGTACTTTAGTGCACACCAGCTCTTCCCGATGCTTCTAGCTTCCCTTGGGGGTGTATGTCCTACTGTTTTCCTCACACAAGCGCTTAGAGACGCAGCGCGGGCACACCCTGGCCAATGCAGCGAGCGATGAACAGGACCGCAGTAGAAGGCTAAGTTGTAGCTGAAGACAGAGGCGCATGATCGCTGTGATGATGCTGCTGATCCCAACGGAAGACTAACGTTTGCTCAGAAGACGAAAACGGTAGTTGGAAGCGGATAAGGACCAGTTTTCTTTTTTCCTGTTCTGTGCTTCTTTAAGATATGTATTTGAAGTCGAGGTTAGGATAGGTACTAAGGGCTACACCAAAGCCTTTAGTCATATGAAGACTGGCAACGGATGATCATCAGGAGCGGGTTGCTGATAAAATAAGGCTGTCTGAAGTCTATAAGGAGTACAAATTGCGCCAAAAGAATAGAGAAGAATAGGCTGGCGTTCTGTTTTCCTCAAAATTTTTGTGCCCAAAAAAACATCAATTAAGCCTAAGATAGATCAGTTATTTACTGCTAAAGTTATTTGCACAAAAAACCCATTGTAAACACTGAAGTGAAGATAATAGAAGAAAGTTTTTCAGCCTTCTGAGTAGTCTGTTGAGCCAGACTCTACTGATTCATTTACACTCGCTCGCAGGCCATTTGCAAAATGTCACGACTTTTATGCATTCCTAACAAAGTTAATTAAAATTCCTTTGGTATTTAAATAGCCAGACAATAGAAGGCGACATCGGTAATGGGTTTGTTTTACAACTCCATAACATTTGGTGTAACTCTGTGGCCTTGGGAAATATTTTATTGTCATACCTATTTTTAAAAACTGTAAACAACAATAAAAAACGAAAACTCGCTTTGGAAAATACATATTTACAAACAATTAAACCGTAAAAGTGTTTTAGCAAAATATGTTCCGTAAAATGAAAACAATAAGGCTAAATAATTTAACTGAGTACTTAAAGAAAAGAACGCGCACTGCTAAACAATTGGCAACAGCTGAAAAAGCAAAATATACACTAAAAGTAGGGTGCTTCTTTAAGAGAACTGAAACCACTTGAGAACTTAAAATGATAATGTAAAACAGAAATATTGTTAGACGATTTTTTTCAATTCGATTCTGGTCATTTGACTCCAATTTTTAGACGAGGTCTATTTTATAGACCCCTAAGTTGAGATAATTTCGTAAATTTCCCCACGTAGTTGATGGACAAAGGCCAAAAAATTGTGAACGACGACGAATCGACATTTCGGTGTCTTCTTCAACACTTAGCTCTCTGAACTACGCAAACAGATTTATTTGTTTTTCTTCAATGTCCTCAATTTGGTACTATTGCCCTGGCATTAAACGATTTACGATGACTCGCCAAACCTGCATCATCATCGTTATAACAATTACAACTAGGGTGAGCTTCTTTCACAATCGCGCGCCATACGACTTGATTCATTGCGTCACTTCTTTTAGCATTCATGAGGCATAAATCTGCATCAAAATCGTCTACCCCTCTTCTTGGCGGTTTTCCACTCGTTTTACTGTCCGTTATAAGAGTGTTCAAGGTTTTTTTTTTGTAATCCTGCTGTCGTCCCACCTGAATAGGAGCTGCAAGCCATCCCTGTTCTCATAGCCTCAAGCGATCTCTGCCGCTGAGCTTTAATGAAACGCACAATGATTTGGCCTGATAACAGCTGTGCGATCTCATCACTGTATCTGATTCTGTAAGGTCTATTAGCTGTCTCTATTGGCCCAAATTTCCTTGTTAGTATTTTACGCTCAAAGTGGAGAAGGCAGCTTTTTAAGTTAGATCTCAGTGGGCAAACCTTACAGAACAGAAATGTCAATAAAGTTTGCCATTCTCAGCTGTAAAACCATAGTTATTTTATTTTTATTATTATTGTTATTTTTTTTTTTTGGTGGGGTGTTCAAAATGCCTTCGCACTTACAGCGCCCAACGTCTTTAGCATCGTGCGGCATGGCCACTAAAACGATCCCTCCTCTCCTTCTAGGGAGACATCCTTCCCGAAACTGCTTTCTATATTACTTCGAGAGGGCACAGAACGGCATCCATAAAGGACCAATTATAACTATTTACCCATGTCTGGGTCCACCATATTTGTGGCCAGCTTTCATGCTATAGGCCCGTCTTCTTGTATCTCTATCTGTGCGGTTTCGCTTTGTTGCTCTGTGTCGAGACCAATGTTTTTTCTTTTACATAGTTATCAAAATCGGTAGTTCTCATGCAGCTAAAAGGAACACCCGATATGTGTATATGCATGTAGTCAGCAGAGCTCGGAAATGAAGGTGACGAATGAGGCTGAAAAAATCCAATTGCGGAATTTCTGAAAATATAATAAATATTTACAAGTCTCGCCGAGTTGCTGCGTTCCAGTGCTCGGTTTTGGAAATTCCTACCCATTAGAGGCAGGTGCATTTATTTTGTATAACTTTATGGTTGTTGCTTTTAGTATATAATCAAAATGTTTTCTTTTCAATAACTGTTTATTTAATATGTTTTTAGCCACGCTTTGTCGTTAACTCGAAGAACAGCGCAAAAATGAACTACGCAATTGAGTCAGCGAATACTCAAGCAACACGAATAGCCAAATATAATATTTTCAAATGCCGGTAAATTCTTTTTTTATAAATAAAACAAATAAGTGAATATTAAATAACAACAACCATTAAAAACCTGGGTCAAGCCATGAAATAGTAATTTCCGAAGCTCTCCCCAAGCAAGGAAGGCGTGCGCTTGAATGTGGCACTTCAATTAAGCCATACACACTACCATACATACATACACACATATGCCCACATGAACATGCACACACATACATAAGTATATACAAATATCGCTATCTAAATCAGATTAAGTATACCCACCTCTGCATGCGCGGAAAGGCATTTAGAACCACAAAGTCGCTCGCTGCCCTATGGTCGCCAGACAGATGTCGCCGTTGGCGTTTGTGTGCAATTACGGCGAGAGATAAAGTGATCGCGCTGATAAAAAGCCGCTGCCTTGACAAGTAATCAAATAGCAAACTATTTTTAACTACTTAACTACAATTTAGCTCACACTTTTTGCAATAAAATCAATTGAATTTTATTATGTCTGCCACCATCAGTCCAGCGGAGGGTTTGCGTTTGCATATACATACATATTTACATACACCCATATACATATGCACGTGTGTGTGTGTGTATTTATTTAGCAGCCATGATCTTGCATGCTCATAACTCGATTGGTAGGGGTGATTCTATAGGCATGTAAAACATATACATATGTAAGTACACACGTACTTGTACTCACTTATGTCCATATGTGCATGTGTATGTGTATATGTGTATATGGAATATTAAGTGTTTGAATGCTCAATGCCGTATTGACATTAATTGATGTTGTTTATAGAGACATTGAGTGTAAAAATAAAATTGTGCAAAAAGTAGGCAACTGTCCCTCTATTAAGTAGTCAAATAGAGATAAGTGCCCAGACATAACAACAATTCCAAAGGACTGATTGCAGTGAATAGTTGGTAAATTGACTCAATTTAATTGAGGCACAGACTGAACACTTATGCATATACACATGTACATGCACACATACATTTCTGTTGATCTTTTTCTCACTTTCCTCGGTAACATGCCAAAGGAACAGTACCAAACATCTTTTCACCCGATAAAGACCCCCATGAAAAGTTCAAGACGCCGCTGCACCTTTGATTTTGCCACTGCTTAAAATTCTACTCCAACGCAGGTTCACCGTCATGAACTCAAGTTGCGCCTTCAGTTAGGTTAGGTTGTACTGTCTGTCCGAAGCCACACAGAGACTATTTTGGTCCATAGCGATACCAGATCACAGTCCAATTTCTAGCGAAAATATGCATCGCTCAGGATGCGTGTACTGTTCGCGAATTTTAAGAGTCGCTTAAGCCCCAATTCAGGGATACATTATAGTCGTTTAGAACTGAGAGAAGCCAAGTAGCTTAGTCTAGTTTTCGAGAGAGCCAGACAACAGCTTAGGAGGTGCTCCTTTTGTACCCGGCTCATTACATTTCCTGCAAGCATCGTTAAGAATTAGACTTTGTTTGTGAGCATGCGCTGCAACTAGGCAGTGCCCCGTTAGTACACCAACTAAACTTCTACAGTTCCTTCTATCGAACGATATAACCGATTCTGTATACCTACTATCGTATGTGCGTTTACACGCCTTCAGTTGATCGATCATTCCTGTTGTCAGCGTTCCAGTGTCTTCAAAGCGCATGCCAATGCAAAGTTTCTGAGGTTTCTGGAATGATGAGTGAGCATCCGTAGATATGCCTACAAAGCTTCTCATGAACGGTGCTCCAAAAAGGTGTAGCTGATATTTCAACCATTTTGCAATTGGTTTTTTTGCTACTTCCACAGCAAATTTTTGCAGTAATATCTTATGAATTCACCTTAAATGGTCAATCAGAGCATTCATCGTCTTCAATAGTCTCTCAACTTTGTTTGAATGAACTAGGACACTTTTGAATCAGTGTTTTTCATGGACAAGATTGCCTGTAAGCAAGCAATGCTCTGATTTTTTTCCCCAACGCTTCCCGCTACGCTAATATCCCGATTAACAAGTTGCTTTGAGTTGCTAAGCTAAGAAAAATCTTTAATGAGTAAAGACTGTTAAACTACTCAAAAGCAGTCATACTTTGTTAACTTTGTTTTTGTAATATCAAATTTGTTAAATATTTTCTAAATTTCCTTGTTTTATAAAATAAAAATTAAAAAAATTAAAATAAAATAAAATAAAATAAAATTAAGAAAATAATAAATAAAAATATGATCAGCAATTGAAGCAAAAATACTCAAACATTTCATTTTTGTATTATTAACTTTTTCGAAATTAAATAAAATAGATAAAAACAAGTTAAATTAGAGAAAAAATAAATAAACAATTAAAAAAAGGATAAAAAATAAAGAAAGTAAGAGAAAAAGTATACAGATAAAAATTAAAAAATAGAGTAAGATCGGGTATTGTGGGCTATTCGGGGAATGTGGTCAACGTCTGTATTTTTCATCATAACGAACATGCACTACAAAGATTGCTTATGAACTACAAAATTCATTTAACGGATGTTTTACGCTGCTCGCCTTTTGAATCAGATTCTTTACTGATGAGCAGTTGATCGAAATATTTGGTGAAGTGCAGTCAATTTGTTTTTCAGTGGCGTGTAATATTAATGGTATTTTTTAGCAAGTGATTATTTTTCGAGTGTGAAAGTTCAAATAGAATTATTAAACTATTCTGTATTTTTAAATTTAAATTTAACCCCCACTTGGACTTGAGCCAATACAGGACGAAGCCACAGAAAAAGACCTTGTAAAATCTACATTAGAAATGGAATCAAGACTTTGCGGCCTCACAGGACACGATACTCGTTTCCTGGCGTTTCAATTGGCGGAAAAAAATAAAGTGCCAAACAAATTTTCGGTTCTTAAACAAAGCGCAGGGAAAGGTTGGCTGCATGGATTCCTGCGCAGGCTCAAAAAATGAGTTTAGTTTTCGCGCTCCAACGGAAACGTCTTTTAATAGAGCAAAGGGGTTTCACAAAACAAAGGGGTTTCGCAAAATAAAATGTTAAGATGTTTTTCGATTTACTTGAGCAAAAGTATGAGAAACACAAGTTTCCACTAGAGGTGCCAAACCATCGATGGTGGTCAATAGTACCATCGATAGTGGTCGATAGTCGCAATAAAAAACAGTGATTGAAAATCATTGAAATTTGTTAGAAAAAACAAATAATTTGAATTTTATTTTAATTCATAAGGAACACTTTAAAACAATTATATATTTTCACAAGTGTGAGTGATTTACATTTGGAAAAAAAGAGTTAGAGTACAGGCTATGGGTCTTTTCTGCCAAAATATTGAACTTATAAGTTTAAGGAACATTGCTAACATTTTATGAAATTACATTTTAAGGGAAAAGCTAAAAATACTTAAAAGCTAAAGACTTAAAAGCTAAAACTTGAAAACTATAATATGATTTATTTATTATAGTGAAAGATTTTTGTTTAAAAACAACAAAACGTTCACATTTTCTACTTTAAGCCGTGTTCGCCTATCAGAAACAACTTGTCCCGCCTTGCTGAAAGCTCTTTCCGACTCCACAGACGTTGCGGGGATGCATAAATATTTATACATCAGTAATTTTAAGAAAGGGAAATCCACCTGGTTGACCTGTAATCAAATGTATTACCAAAACTTAGTTTTATGTATCGAAGATTGATTTATTAATTTTACCTTGATCCATAAAAGAGGGTCCTTTTCCTGTAGGGCTATGTCTCTCTCCAGATACTGCCTTTTAATAATGATTGCATCAGATCGAACATTACTCTTTTTAGTAGCACATCGTTGGTTCAAAAAATCAAAAAATATGGTCGTGCTTGCTTCCAGACTGACAGGGTCTACAACATGAGTCAAATTGCCCAAATTGACCAACTCATTTTTTAAGATACGTGCTGCTTGTTCAGCATTTGCGTTGGATTGAAACCCATGCAGGTTCGATCTTTTAAAATAATTCCACACATCCGAAATTTTACTTATCTTTTTTTGTGGAGGCTTCTCCAACACAAAATGTTTTTTCGCTGTCGCTGCTGTTGCAATCGCTTGCTGCAGCAGAACTGCGTCCTAATATTAGACAAAAGTGTTCTAAGCATTCTTACTAATTATTTGAAAAATGTATTACCTCGTTTAAGGAAGCGATCCATTTATATATTTTTACGAATTGTTATTTTAAACACTTTACAACTTTACACTTTTTAATATTTGTACCCAAGCGACGCCACAAATAAAAAAAACGCGAATATTTGCTTGGTGATGTGTAAATCGCTCTTTTGACGATACTATCGTCCACTATCGAGACTTTCAACCATCGATAGTTCAGTAGCTCGATAGTGCCCTACCATCGATGGTGACGATAGTGCCATCGATAGTTTGGCACCTCTAGTTTCCACTATTTGCTATACAGAATGTGGATTTAATTAATTTATTTTTTATTTTTAAAAGCTTACATGATAAAAAAATTATTAGTAAACTCAAGCAAACGCAGCGCTTTCGGCCGGCTGGTGATGTGTGTTGGAACAGATATGCCGAAGTAGGTCCTTTAGAAATGTGTACATTTTTTTTATGTTATCTTCAGTGGCATATTTTAAAATTTGAAGAGCATCTATGTTGCTGATGTGGTGATGCCTTTGAGAAGCAAGTTCTGGGTAGAATACCAGTAGGGGACGCACACTGGTTGTAGCTTAGCAGAAGGGGCAGATGTTGGATATACTACCCTGTAATAGGTGTGCGCTAGTTAATAGTGTGCCCAATATGGAGCCGTGTGTATGGGGTAATGTGGTTGGTGGGTACCGATGATAGATAGACAGGTTTTGTACGTTTGGAGTTAATGTTCGAAAAATGGTTTTTATAATACGACACGAAGTTACTTTGTTTGCCACTGTTCATGAATAAGTCCGTATATGTCGCTGGGTAGGATGACTTCGGATGTGACTTTTGGTGTAATGGAAATGTAATTGGCAATTGTATCTGCCAGTGTGTTACCCTGGATGCCGGAGTGCCCTGGATTTATGTATACCTAAGTTTAATAATTTTTTTTCAAGCAGTCAATCAAGTAGGTCCTTAATTAAAATAAAAGAATATATGAATAAATTCATTGACTTATTATTAACTTTTACACTTGTTTTTTGGTGATTTTATATAATAGTCCACTTTACCCGGATACCCTGGGTCACATTACCCACCATCTTTCTTTTCATCAACATTTAAGGTGGTTTCAGTTTTTCTATATTATCAGACGAAAAAGATTATATTAGGTAAAATGGTGCCCGCAATACCCGACTTTACTCTAATAATAATGAAAAATATTAGTTATTATTACTTTTCGTGTCATCATCATAAATTTCTAGAGCTCCAGTGTGGAACATAGGGCCACATTTGTTGTGGATTCGTTAATTTTAAAAAATTTAAGGTGAATAAGTGATTGGCCTACCACACCCAGTTCCGGTGCTGGGGCTGCCAGCTGATCCTCCACACAGGTACCCAGTTATACTGGATAGGGACAGCATTTTCTTTATGTGGGGTGTTCAGGTTATACCGCCTGTGCTCGATCGTCGGAGCCTCGTTCTTTTTTTTGTAGGGTCCTTATTTCTCTTGTGGTATTAATAGCTTAAATAAAAAAAATTATTTAATTAGACTAAAAATAGTAATAAAAACAAACAAAAAGAGAAACAATATTAAAAAAAAATAAAATAAAAATAAAAGTATTTAGAAAACCAAAACAAAAACCAAAAAACCCATCAGTTCAACTTCTGAATATACTCAAACACTTTTTTCTGTTTCTGCTTAAATAAAGAAACATTTTAATTGAAAGAAAAAAAGAGAGAAAATAAGAGAAAAAATACAGGTAAATGAAAGAAAAATATTTAATTTGAAAATAAACAACATTACAAAAACAAATGAAAACAGAAGCAAATATTTAAAAAAAAAAAATATGTTAAGAAATTCCAAACAAAAAACATAAAAATCCCATCACAAATTGCAGCATAACACTCAATCACTTTTTTGTAGTGCTTATATTAATATTGTATTTTAAGTTTAAATAAAAAATATTAATTTAAAAGTAAAAACATAGTAAAAAAAAACAATAAAATAAAAAAAATATAACAAAACTAAAATAATAAAAATAAAAACATATTTTTCTTGTTTAAAGCTTAAATATTTTTTTAATTGAGAAAATAAATAGATTAAAAAGAAAAAAAAATATATAAAACAAAAAAATATTGAAAAACAAAAATCCCATCTGCTAATGAAGCAATAATTCTCAAATATTTTTTCTTTTACTATTAATATTTTGTTCTTAAATTTGAATATAATATCAAATTAGAAAAAAGGTGAAAAATAAAAAATTAAAAAAATATTAAGAAGACGAAAACCAAAAAATGCAAATTTCAGTTATAAACGAACATTTTTTCTTGCATTATTAATACTTTGTAATCAACGCCAAATAAAACAAAAATTTCTACAAATTTGAACATAAAATAAAATTAGAAAAAGGGAGAAAAAACTAAAAAAATATAGAAAAAAATATTAATACGAGTAAAAGAAAAACAAAAAAATAAAGATCAAATCCCATCAGCAAATGAACCAGTACCAGCTTTAAACATTTTTTCCTTTATTGCTAATATTTTATTTCGTAATCCAAGCTTAAATAGAAACTCAATAGCAAATAAATATTCGACAAAAAAGGAAAGGAATAAATGAAATTTGATTTATAATATAGAAATATAAATAAATTTGAAAGCTCAAATGGACATGAAAGCGTTTCTTATTTAATGCAATTGAACACAAAATGATCAGTGCTAAACTTAACAAATTCCCATACGTGCTTCAGCGAGCAAAACAAAAATAATGGAATAGCAAATTTTATGATGAAATTTCTTGCAAATATTGCAAATGCAGTAAATTGTAACTACTAGAATGGCTTGCAAATCGCATTGAGTTTATTAAAATTGCTAATTCAGGCCTTTCTGCCTAAAGAATGAATGAATAACTGAATGAGTTCCGATTGTGCATATCAAATATCAGCCGGCGAACAGTGCGAGATTTTGCAATGCGACTGAGTGTGAAGTTCAGCACTGGACAACAGCAGAGTAACCGACCTGGGCAAGTGTGCGGGTATGTAAGCAAGCACTTACTATCAAGTTCCGTTAGGTCTGGCGTAGAAAGTGATAAGCGCTGGTATTTAGTAATGTTTGCAACAACACAAATAAATCAGCACTCGCAACCGAAATTGCTTTAACTAGTTTGAGTTTGAGACTAAATCAGCCTTAAAGATTTGCAAACCTGTATATCAAAAGCTTGTAGGTAAGATTAGCATCTACATACACACATACACATATACATATGTACGTGTGTACATATTGAAGTACGAGTGCAGTATAAATTGCAAGTATTGGCCTGAGCACCTGCTCTTGATGTTATTGCTACCATCTTTCAGCCATTCATAGTTTGCACAAGCAATCGTGTTGAGCAATGGACTCGATAGCGTCTGAGTGGCTGTGCAGCCGAGTGCGAGTGGAAGTGGCGCAGAGTGGCGGGTGCGCAGTACTTGCAATTATACACTTTTTCACCTAGCGCTTGACAACAGTAATTGCCAGCTGGCTGACGGGCTTGGCAGGCCGTTTGTTTTCAGCAATTTTTTCTTGCTTTTTTGTTTTTGTGTTTTTTTTATCTCTTCTTTCTGCCTTTTCTGTCGTCACTTGGTTGCGCTCTACTCAATTTGCAGCGATTTTTTATGTTTTCACATTTAGCTTATTTTTATTTGATTTTTACTTCTGTAACTCTATCTGTCAAGTGGAACTTTATTTTCTTCTTGTTTTTGTTTTTGCTTTTGTTATTTCTCATCTTTAACACTTTTCATATACTTTTGTGTATGGTTTTGTTGTAGCTGGCATTGTAACCGCAAAGTTGCTGTCGCAGCGTTAGAGAGCTGCTGAAGTGCATACAGTGGGCAAAATATGATTTACTTGGTAGAGAAAACGAAGAAACGCGATTGAATATTTAATCAAATTTTCTATATATGTATACACAGGCGGCCGCCGTAGCCGAATGGGTTGGTGCGTGACTACCATTCGGAATACATAGAGAGAACGTCGGTTCGAATCTCGGTGAAAACACCAAAATTAAGAAAAACATTTTTCTAATAGCGGTCGCCCCTCGGCAGGCAATGGCAAACCTCCGAGTGTATTTCTGCTATGAAAAAGCTCCTCATAAAAAATATCTGCCGTTCGGAATCGGCTTAAAACTGTAGGTCCCTCCATTTGTGGAACAACATCGAGACGCACATCACAAATAGGAGGAGGAGCTCGGCCAAACACCCAAAAAGGGTGTACGCGCCAATTATATAAATATATATGTATATACATACACAGGGTTGCCGGGAAAGTCGGGAATTAAAAATTGTTATTTAGGCCATTTTCAATCAGTTGGGTAAATGATGTACGAAACGAAGCCTTTTTTGTTGTTGTTGTAGCACAAACATTTCCAGATATGTACTTGAGAATGATGCTGGAGTGAAAGTCCTTGACTGGGTATAAATCCGAGTCATTCCGTTAACGTAGAACAGCCTGTGGAAACGACAAAGTCTTTTTCGAGATATCAAATTTTTAAATTTATTAAAAAAAAAGATTTTAATTCTTTTCTAAGTTTACAATTTTTTTTTTTGGTTTATTTGCTTGTACATTTTCTAGGTAAGTTCAAGAATTTTATTATTTTTAGTTTTTAGTTAAGGCGGATTTTAATTAATGCAAGGCATAAATTGACAGTTTGACAGTTCAAAAAGGCTGCATTATAAACTTTTGAATTAACGATTTTTCCCTAAGTGTTTCCCTAAGTCTAAGGTAAGTGTGAAGCAGAACATCGTTAAAAAGTTGTAGAGAAACTATTCTGCAGATTTATTTAAAAACTAGTATCAGAGTCTAATCGAATACTGTCTGCTGGAAATTCCTGCGGTCAATCTCAACATAACTCTCCGCAAAACCTCAGTCCTTTCATGGAAGCTTTCTGCTTTGAGTAACATAAGATAAATAAATAATTGGCGCGTACACTTCCGTAAGGTGTTTGGCTGAGCTCTCCCTCCTATTAGTGGTGTGCGTCTGGATGTTGTTCCACAAATTGAGGACTCTTCAGTTTTAAGCCGACTCCGAACAGCAAATGGTTTTTTATGAGAAGCTCGGCGGTTTGTATTGCCTACCGGGTGTTAAATTTTTAGTGCTATGTGCTTATTAGGAAAATATAGATAACCTTACGATAGCGAATAATCGGAAAGAATAGAACATTTCACTACATAAAAATCCAAATCATAAACCAATACAAAATAAAATTTAAAAAAAATCAAATTATGAAAATTTCGACTATCGGAACCCGTGAAATAAAAAGAAAACAAAAACATTTAACAAACCTCGTAAGAATATTATATGTATGTCCCTGTTATATAAAAAAGGGAACCACGACATCACAGCATTTTTCACAGTCATTTGAACTGATTCTGCTATGGGTCCTTCTTTATTCTTTTTTCATTCAATTTTTTTCGCCAACCTCAAATGCAAGCATTTCTCTTTTTAATATTATTTTCTACTCTTTTTCATTATTCACATATCTATATATTATTTTTACCCTTTTACGAAATTCTTAGCGTTTTTCAGCTTTGTCACACTGTGTACTGCAAAGTCTTTGAAGTGAGTCATTCGTCATAATTAAACAGCAACTAACGTTGGCAACAAAGATATTAAAATGTCGACAGAAATTAAAATAAAGCAAAAACAAAAATCAAATGTAATAAAAGAAAACAAAAGCAAAAACAAAAATATAAACTGGCAAGCAACACAACACCGACAAAAAAATGAAAAAAACGAAATGCCGAAGCGGCAAGAAGCAATTACGAAAGCAGAATAAGTTGCTGAAGAAATAAAAATAAAATAAAATAAAAATATGTATTTCCTCTTTTCTGAAAAAAATCTAGAAGTAATAAGCACAAAATAAAAAAAAACATACATTATAAAAGCAAAAATCCAAATTATAATAAAACAACTGAAAACCAAGAGAAAAACTCAGCAGCCAGCCAAGAAGCGGCGAGTAAACACTTCATTAGGAAATATTAAAAAACCTTAATGTAAACTCGAGAATGGCCCTAACGGTGTCATAATGAAAGACGCCAAAAGAGCTTCAGAGTTGTCAATTTACTGCATGTTGGTGGGTCCCGAAATAAAACCAGAGACACACGGGCGGGTCTTGTAATTTACTTCCGAGTGAATTTCAATGCAATGGCCAGAAAATCTCAATGAAATTCACTTGGAAGCTGATATCGCCTTGAATTTATTTCACAGCATAAGTCAACTCTGATAAAACGGAGCTGATGCTACTGACCAGAAAATACAAACCTCCAAAGATCATCCACGTTCCCACGACAGTCGGTGCTGCGTAACCGGAACGACCCGGATTTATATCCGGCCAAGGACTGTCACTTCAGCAGCATTCCCCGTATGTGTATGGAAAATGTGTATGCTGGTACAACAACAACAACCAGAAAATACAAACCTTCGCACGTTCTCCCACTTGCATCGGAGGTTAGGTATCTTGGAGTGATACTTGACTGCAAACTCCATTGTAAGCTGCACATCGAAAATCGAGTAAATAAGGCCAGCATAGCTTTCTACTCCTGCAAATCTAGGTTAGGTAAAAAGTGGGGAGTCAAGCCACAAGTCGTACACCCTAGTGGTTCTGCCAATTTTAACTTATAGATGCCGCGATTGGTCGGAAGCTCTTCAAAAGAGCTATAATATCATCACCGGAGCTTCTCCTCGACTTGTACGGTGTTTAATAGACCGTTTTTCGGCTCTGAGCGAATTTGACAACATCAGTTGATGGGCTGACGCCACTTGAGGTGCGTAGACAAAGAACTGGGAATGTGTTGGTGGTATGCCTAAGAAAATCAACCAATGAAACTTCGTCGTCATCTGAGCAACGACTGATTGGACAAGAGTGTGAATACCTGTGAAATGCTCGTGCAGAATTCCGCTGCCGAATCGCCAAGTGACGTGGTAGCGAAAGTACCTCTCACAATTGTCTTTTTCACCATAGCTAAATAGCAAACCAGGCAATCATCTATCATCCTTGGCTATATTATATTGCGCACCACTCCTTATAAATATCGGGTGTTTTTTAAAAGCTTGAGAACTCTAAGTGATGTTGATGTTGTTCCACAAATGGAGGGACCTACAGCTTCAAGCCGACCCCGAACGGCAGATATTTTTATGAGCAGCTTTTTCATGGCAGAAATACACTTGTAGGATTTAGAAAAATGTTAAATGATAATACGAAAGAGAAATGTTGTTGTAATGAATTTTTTTTTATTATAAACTGGTCGGTAATTTCATGGCGTTTATTTTCTAAATATGATAACCGACATACGTCTACCGCGGCTACGAATTACGTGGTCCATTCGATGAGTCCAATTTGAGACTACTTTTTCCAATGAATCTCGACTTATAATGGCCTGACAAACTCAGCTGTCAAACCAGTTATCGATATGTATATAGGTATATAATTGGCGCGTACACCTTTTTCGGGTGTTTGGCCGAGCTCCTCCTCCTATTTGTGGTGTGCGTCTGGATGTTGTTCCACAAATGGAGGGACCTACAGTTTCAAGCCGACTCTGAACGGCAGATATTTTTCATGGCAGAGATACCCTCGGAGGTTTGCCATTGCCTGCCGAGGGGCGGCCGCTATTAGAAAAATGTTTTTCTTAATTTTTGGGTGTTTCACCGAGATTCGAACCAACGTTCTCTCTGTGAATTACGAATGGTAATCACGCACCAACACATTCAGTTACGGCGGTCGATATGCAGCCAAAAAAACCCTATATAATTTACCTTAATAGCTGTGCAGCGCATGTCCTATATTTTTTTTATAAATTTTTTTTTTTAATAATTTTTTTTTATTAATTTTTTTTTTATTAATCTTTTTATATTTTTAATTTATTCACTTTTTTTCTTTATTTTTTGTATTTTTTATAAATAATTGGTGCATGAAATATGCGCCAAACGCACCACCTGCTTTCTGAAAAACAACCAATCAACCAGTTGGTGACTCAAATCCGATCTGCAAAATAGAAATTGGCATCCTTTTGCAAGTTCCATGCATTTTTGCCCACCAAAGAAAAATCTATCAAAAGCAAGAAAATTCCAAACCACCAGGCGTAGAAAACTTCCCAGCGCAGAAAGCGACAAATTCTCACGAAGTCGGTGCTACATAAGCGAAACGATCCGGATTTAGGTCCGGCCAAGGACCTCACCTCACCTCAGCAGCATTACCCGCTTATGTGTGGGGTGTGTGCTGTTACAACAACAAGCGGAATGCCATAATATCCATTTTTCCAGAGCTGATCCCAAAACTCCGAAGCATTCCCGGTTGATTTCCCACTACATCCCCCCTTCTGTGCCCCTTAAGTCGTGAAAATTGAAAACTCAGCAAGTTTATTTTTACAAAAAAATGTTTTTTCACTTTATTTGTGGATTTTTGATGTATTTGTTGGTTTTTTTTACTTTTAATCTGGCAACATTAGCTGCATTCAGTTCTTTTTTGTTTTTTTAGCGTTTTTGTTTTTTTGAAAAAATTTATCGCACTGAGCGCGCGTAAAAATGTAGTGTGTTGGATTATACGATTTGTTTTGTTGTAGTTTAAATACATATATGCGCTTTGTTGTAATGCATAATTTGTAATTAGAAAAAACTTAACATTAATACAATCATTCTTTGTAATAGTAATAATAATAATAATGGTAATAGTAGTAATAATAAAAAATTAATACATGCACAAGGTTTGTTTTTGTTTTTGTTGTTTTTTTCTTTCATTTTTGTTTTTTTTGCTTGCAATTATTCATTTGCTGCTTTAGTTGTAATAAATAGTTACTGCCAAATAAGATCTTACTGTCGCTGTTGCTACTGTTGTTGTTGTTGGTGTTGTTCTTTGCACACTTACCAGCCACATACCTAACAGCTACAATGCTTAGACTGGCTATTTGCTTTTTAAGTTGTATTTAATTTATTTTTTTGATTTTGAAGCTACTTTGTTTTTGTTGCTATTGTGTTTGCTTTTGTTTCTGGCTAAAATGTTAATGTTTTGCTTTTGCTGTTTTGTGCCACATATTTATGTTTATTTTTTCCTTTTTGGTTTCTTACTGTTTACTGAAATTTGAATATGTCCGTTATTGCTAGTTGCTATTGCGAAATATTTTTAGTTTGGATTTTTGAGAGGGCTATTTCATATTTTCTGCTTTTCGCCTTTCCTCTTTAGGTATGTATGCGTATGTATGTGTGTGAGCTATTTAAATTATTAGATACTAATATTTTTTGGAATTGAATTTATTGAGAAATCTTAAGTTTTTATTTAATTACTAGAAAGTGTTGTTTTTTATGTTTTTTTTTTTGTGTTTTTTATTTTCTGTAAATTTATATATTCATTGAATTTGTTAATACTAATTTCTTGCTTCAAATTTATGCTTCAAAAATGTTGTTTTTAGTTTCGAATTTTAGTCAGCAACGCAGATGTTGCTCTCTTCACACTAAATTGTTTACGGTTTTACAATTTTTTCACAAAATGTACGCCAAAAACGTTTTGGTTTTTAAAGTAATTACTTTTTTCTGCATTCGCTTGCTGCTCGATTTCTTTTCAAAAATTTAGCTCTCTGCTCACAAACTACATCAACATTAATTTTTTTGTGTTTTTTCTTTTGTTTTTTGCTTTTTTCGTCTTCTTGCTTAATTGCGATTCGCAATTCGCCTTTTAACTGCCACTCTTCTTCTTCTTCTTCCTCCTATTATACTTCTTCGTAATCTTAATTTAAAAAAATCTTAGCATCTTAAAGTGTTATCACATTTTCATGAGTTTGAGATTTTGGCCGCGCAGAGGCAGCAGCGCACGTCAGCCGCTCGACCAGCCATGCCCCTTTGCACACACTCACACATGCACACATATACACTGTGGAAGAGTATCGGCATATGTAGGCATGTGTGCGTGGCATTGGGGGTGGTGGCGGTGGTCGTGGTGTTGATGCTGGGGTTGGCAACTGTGCGCGTGTGCTGCCTCTTTGGCCGTAGAAATCTTAAAATTTCATGCATTTTCTCCTACTGCTCTTCTACTTCTCGCATTAACTGCAATTTTTTGAATTTCAAAAAATTAATCAATCATCAGGACAATTGACTTAAACGCTATGAAACGTTCACTGCATTCACAGAAATTTGTTAAAATTAAAAGTAAACATAAACATATAATTTTAAAATTTTTAGTAATTATTATTAATATTAATTTTTTCTTGTTTTAAATATGCAGATCATTCGTGGGCGCGTACTGCGCGTTTCTAAAATCTAACGAGTTCATTTTTGTTTAAATTGAAAGATACTTTATACTTTATACGTCATTACATGAGATAAACCTACATACTTATGTATGTATGTATGTATGAATGTGTGTGTGTTTGTATGTATATACGGTTATATGTATGCGTCCAGGTTGTGTTTCTGTGTGTGTTTTATGAGAATGTAAGCTGAACAGGAAAGTGAAAGCGAAAAATGTCGTGGAAGGAGGCCGTGGAAAGCCTCGCGTATACTGTAAGTAAATTGTTTCAGGTGTATTTGCATCTGTGTGTGTACGTGTCGGTGTGTTTAGAAACTATTAGGTTTTCAAATGGTTTTTACTTGACTTGTACGTATGTTTGTATGCTTGTATGTATGTATGATTGTATGTATGTTTGTATGTATGTTTATATGTATGTATGTTTGTATGTATGTATGCTTGTATGTAGGTGGGGTTGCTTCGAATACATTCCTTGCATTATGCAATAATAAAAAAAATCCTTAACTCAATAACACGTCTTCAACATCTTACACGATTTCAATTTCGATCTTCATCGTTTCGAGGTCATCTCGTCTCGAGCAGCAGTCATACTTAAAGCAAGTCGTTCGTTAAATCGGCTCGTTCTACTCTCTCCTTCTCTCTCTACCACCACTTCCTTCATGATCGTGCTCCTCGATCGTTGACGATCGTCGTTAACTGGAACATCTATTACGCACAGTTTACACTAAACGCTGATAAAGCCATCAGCCATCAGCCCTTAGCGTCCACATTCATATTTCACACACCTTCTTCGCCTTCGCACACCTTTAGTCATTATTATCGACGATCTTGCAAACGACTCATTGAACTGAGCCATTACACAGATCGCACGTCTCTTCACCCAGTCTTGTTTGTCTACGATTCACGATGTTGGTGTTGAGATCGCTCCGGACGCACCATTGCTGCAGCTGGTGAAACTGTAACTGGTGCGATCGGGAGAATAGAGTTTGTGTTTTGTGATTGTGAATGTTGGGCTGATGGTAATTGTGCGTGCCAGACTCTTCATGAATTGTGGCAGCAATGAGGTCCAGCCGCGATGATCCTGGCGCAAAGTCAAGTATATCTCGAAAGTGGATACCATTTCGGGATCCAATTTGAGTTCGGCAATGCGTCGCGAATTGTTTGGTTCATCCTCGAATTCGATGTAGATGGTACAGCCGCGTATACCGCATGGCTCCTTCGCGGAAACGCGTATGATTTCCGCGGCAATGCGCAGCGTGAGATCACAGGGTAGGGAGACTTCGGTGCATGAGAGATGGCGCTGCTTGGCTGCACGCAACTCGTCCAACAGGCGCAATGAAAGATCATCCACTGCTGCTGCATCGATATCATCACAGTTGAAGAGATTTGCTGAGGGATGCTGGGAAGGTGTATGCTGGGTGGTGAGGTAGCTGCCGCCCACAGTCGGAGTTGCAGTGTTTGTATTTGGAGTGGTGATGAAGGGAGTGGGTGCCGATGTTGCACGGCTGGCTGGCATCTTCTTCACTTCTTTCGACGACGGTGGGGCAATCATCACCTCAGGCACCGCCAGCAATTCTTCAGTGCTCGCTGTGCGTTTGGTTTTCTTATTATTATGATGCATAATACTGTTTTTCACATTTTTATTGTTAACTGTGTTGTTGCTATTGTTTCTGTTATACTTATTATTATCATTCTGGTTGCTAATATGATAGTTCTGTTGATTTTGCAGATATGGTATGGGTATGCTGGCGGTCGGTTGCGGAGCTGCAGCCATCTCCGGCTCTGTGTCCATGCAGACGCATGACGAGAGCGGTAAGAGTGGTGATAATGTGCTGGTCCAATCTATTGAAAACGCAAAAGAAAAGCAACAAAAATGCGAAATTAGTTAAATGTCAATAGAGATGAGCAAAAAATTTCAATGAGCGTTTTTATACCCTCAATCTTATTTTCTTTTGCAACTAACAATTTTAAGCCAAAATAAGAGAAGATAAAAGATAGATTGGAAAAGTAAATAAATAAAATAAAAGCTAAATAAACACTAAAGCCATAGGCAAGTGAATAGATTTCTAGAATATTCGTGCGCTGTGGCAGCAAGCACAAGCACACGAAAGCTTTATCTGCTGCACCAACAACAACAGGCACAAAGCATATTTTTATGAACACAAGTAAAGTGGGTGAACGCACACATCCACACACACACACAACATGGCAATAGCAAGTAGCAAACAGCAGAGGCAGCAACGTTACCGTTACCACCACCAACGCCATCTACATACATCACCATCATCGCCGTGACTGTCGCTCGTCCGCTCATTCGCTCGCTCACCATAATTGTCTATTACCCCGCTCTCCACTACCACCACTAACAGCACACTAACAGCATACAGCACTAGCGGTGCTGACCTAACGAACATGTGCTTGCTCTGCTACGCCGCTTGGTAACAACAAGCGTTGGGAAAATAAAAATTGTAAAAATTAAAAATACGTTGATTATTATTATGTGCACTTTATTGTTGTTGTAGCTTGTTTACTTGTACAATGGTACGTTTCAACATACATACACACTAGCTGAGGCTAGGCGAGCCAGCAGCAGGCGACTTGCACAAAATGCTCGTATGCGTAACGCAACGTCCGACACGAGTGAAAGGGGTGAATGGCTGATTGGCGGCGAACTGTTGTGCACCCACTTGAGGCGATTGTATGTATCTATTAGATACTTTTTTATGCTGCGTTTGTGATTTTTGTTATAATTGTTCGCTGTTTTTTTTTTGGTTTTTGCCTTTTGGTTTTTTGGTTCAAAAGCGAAAGATTGTGTAAATTGTTTACGAAAACATAATTGCAAGGGTTAGATATTAATTAGTTTAATGGGAAAAGTGTCAACGGTGTGCATTTTGAGCGTTTGTTATACCCTGTTGTCAAATTTCAAATGGCAAAGGTGAAATATTCAAACATTGAATGAAGAAGAATCAAGTGTGCCTTCATAAAAATTAAAAAAAAGTTACATTGCAGCTAAGAAAAATGTTAACTAAAAAATAGTAATATATATTAGAATATATCGAAGAAATATTTTATTTTTATTAAATTAATAATTTAAAAAATAACTTCCTTATTTTGGCTTTAATTGTTATGCACTTTTTGTTCCAGAAAATTCAATTTAATCTAGAAATTTCACGTTTAAAATATTTAATCATTTTTCCCAGCTGAATTTTCTCGAACAAGTTAATGTTACATATAAAAGAAATAAAGTATCGCTTTTTCACAACTTACCTCTTACTTTACTGGACCCGTATATATTGTATTTAGACTGATATTGTTGTTGCACCGCAAGTACTTCCATTTTCATTTAAAATATATTTAAAAAACTGATTTGCTTTGCAGAATTATATTTTATACAAAATTGCTTTCGGTGGTAGCGCTGCTTTACACTTCACACGCAGGCCTTTTCTTCCAATATTTCGACTGGCGACTGTTGTTGCTTTTGAGGAGGAAACTTTCAGTCGAAATCACACTGGTTGTTGTATATATCACTTTTTTTGAACGATTTCGTTCAGTTCTTGAATTTTCAAAATTCTCGCTTTTTTCTCAAAAAGTTCTTTTCTCCGCTTTAACTTCGCTCTGCCTTTGCTATATCACAATTTGCTGAATTTCCGTTTTGTGTTAAGTTGTTGAATTGCTTGCTGCTGCATTGAAAGATTAGTGTATACTTTGCAATGCCGTTATTTAAAAAATTTATTAAATTAACTTTTTGTAGTTTGAAATCACAGCACTTGATTCTGCTTTCTATTTTAACTCTATATTGTTAAATTATCACTTAAATGGCGTTGGTCCGTTTCAGCTTGTTTTAAAAAAAATTATGTTTCTTTTTCTTAAGATGGCAATTTTTTTCTTGTTAAAATTACAGAGTTCTTTCTGCTTTTCTAAAAAATAAGTACTAGAACGTAACTTATTCGCATAGATAGAATTCTTCTTGAAACAATTTTGTTGTATCTGCTTTCTAAACTTTACTGCTTGCTTGCTTTGCTTGTATATCTATCATTGAATGAAACTCGCGTTCTTCACACTTTCTACAAGTAAATATTTGACTCGCTTCTTCTTTTCAGTTACTATTCCGTTTCAGATGTGTACCTTTGCAGTGTTTCGAAGCTACTATGCCAAACCGGCTGCACGAGCCGCTTATTTATACGATAGCTGTGCGCTCCTGAGTTGATTTTTTCACATTTTGCCTACACTCACCGCTCACCGCTTGCCTGCTGTTGCTTGCGCTGCTAGCGGCCGGCCACGGCTGCTGAGTATATACTCGTACGTATGTATAATTGGAGGCACGTACACACTAAGCATGAGTGTTTTCATATGAGCAAGTATCGATATGTATGTGTATATAATTTTGTAACACGGAGCAACTCATTCGCCTCACTCGCACCTTTTGCCGAACGAACGCTCTTCTTTTGTTGCCTTCCCAGTGCATATAGTACATACACAAACACATGCTTGCAAACAAAGGTTTTCTAACCCCCTGAATGAGTATTTGTGGGGTGGGATTGATTGCTTTTTTTGCTCTTCACTTTTCATGCGAACAATGTGGTTAAAAAGAGAGCTCACTAAATTCTAGTGTGAAGCCAGTTTTTGTATTGAGTATCTTCTCTACTTCACCGCTCACCGTTCATTTGTTAATTTGTGTCGAGTTTTAGGTTTGCTGTTGTTGCTGTTGCGATAGCTGTTACTTTTCGTGAGCACTCGCATATAGAATTTGCATAAAAGAATCAGTGCTATTGTCTTGTAAATCGTTTTAATGCTTACATGCACACTCGTATATACATGCCTAACACACCTCCATACATCAGTATGTGATTTTACATATGTATTGCCATGTACAATGTACGAGTACATGCACTTCGAGTGCGCTCTTCCAACAGCTGAGTGTCGAAAAGGGAAGAAAACCAGGTAGACTCTATCTATCTATGCGGCCGTTTGTGATCAAATGCATTTGTTGATGCAATTAATGTTGGCAACGTGTATTATTGTTGCTGTTCTTCGTTTCGGCTGACGTTGGGGCCCAAGCAATTGTCATAGTTGCTGTTGTTGGTTTTGTTGGCTGCTGATGCAAGGATGATGAAAGTACAATTTAATTTTACAATAGCCGAATGCTCAGCGATCGTATGTGAGCGCACGGGCGATGAAGTGGGGCAGGCGAGGGTGCTGAGCATTATTAGTTAGTTTATATTTGAAGGCAGGAGTGTGAGAGAGAGCATGCAAATAGCAAATAGTTTTGAGTGTGAAATGACAAATGAGTGGCCATTTACATTGAAGAAACGTTTCTCAGGTGTTGCTAGCTGATAATGGGAGGTGGGGTGATCGGTGAAGGGGGCTACTGCTGTTACTACCCCCAACTCTGCTTTTTAGCGCATAATCCAGCTATTTCATGGTAAACCTGGATCCAAGCCTACATGCACATATATAATATTACACAGTTTTCCACCAACTCCTACTCTCCGCACCGCACTCTCATTCGTTATAGATTGCTACTACTCATACCACCGACCGGCCGCACTTCAACAGCTGTTTATCCTCACTTACAGCTCGGGAAACCTGGTGGCTCTCTATACTTTACAACCTTTTTACTTTTCTTTTTCAATATACTTTTTTCATTACAAAATTTTTTTTTTTTTTTCAATCACATTTCTGTTCTTGCATACGCTCTCTTGCTGGCTCAGCTGGGGGTTACCTGTCATGGCACTCTCCGCTCGACTCTCGCCGTACATACGACTGCATATGCTTTCTTCCAGTCATGCGTTCTGTGTTCTTGCCAGGCTTCTGTAATCTTCTCCTGCTGTTGTTGACGTGGTCTACGTGACTCTTCGCAGAGCGCAGATGGCCTACAATTAGCGAGAGTTGTTTTCAACTTTTCCACTGTTGTTCTCATATGTACTTTTCATTATTATGTACCTACCATATTTACAGCCGGAAAGAGTGTCATCTTTTTAGACGTTTTGTAGCCGCGCAATGGATGAGTGCAAACGGACGAACGAACGACGCACGGCTGATGTGCTAGCCGAACGACGATACGACTAACTAGCAGACGGGGAATCGAACGTATGGACTGGCGGACGGACAAATATACATACATATGTACGCTTGTGACTGCCGATGTAAAGCTGAAAAAGTTGCGAAAAATTGGAAAAATGATTTACAAAAATATTTTAATAAAATAAAAATTCAGCGCTTGTTGGTGTTGTAGTTCGATATTCTCACTTTGCCGTGCTGCCGTTGTGAACTCATACAGTTTCTGCTGTTTTTTGCTTTGTGGCTATACATATATTCCTCATTTTGCATTTTGTTTGCTGTTGAAAGTTAATACAAACAGGATGCGAAACCAATATATCAAGATCAAGCCGCTGTGGAAACGGGTTCGCAGGCAAAGTGCGGGTGAAAGCGAAAAACTGAAACCACAACTATGAAAAATGAAAAAAAAAAACAAAACATAACACTAAAGTAATTGTGATAATCACAGTAATCTTTGCAAGTGCGATTAATAAAAATCAATTTTTTTTGCTCCACTACCTGGCAGACTAAATAAAAATTGAATGCTGAAGATTTTTTGCAACCAAATTCTGCTGAGCTGCTTTTAAAGTTCATAAGCGATTTGAATACGATTGCAAGAAATTTTGAGCTGTTCAAAATATTTAGTTGCAAAAAATATGAGTGGTCACGTGCTATAACCGCCAAGAGAAGAGTTAGGTTTGCAGTGCTAGTATGTTTTCCTGTTAAACTAAGTTTTAACGCCCGATTTCGCAAAACTGCCCACTAGCACGGAAAAACGAACCCAAGTGGGAATAATCAAAGAATTGCAGAATTTTTTTTGTTTAATTTTCTTGTTTTTATTTTTTTGTATTTTTTTATAAGTTTTCTGTGCTTGATTAACTAGGATTAGAGGTTAAAGTTGAATTACCTAATTTCTCAAAAATTACTCACTAGCACCGAAAAACCAAACCAATTAGGAATAATCAAAGAATTTGAGTATTTTTTTGGTGTAATTTTTTTCTTTTTATTTTTTTGTATTTTTTTGCATAGGTTTTCTGTGCTTGTTTTTCGAGGTTTTCAAGTTAAAGTTGAAAAACGAACCCAAATGGGAATAATCAAAGAATTAGAGAATTTTTTTTCTTTATTTATTTATTTTTTTGTTTTTTCGAGAAACTGTGAATATTTAATAAATTTGTGAATTTTGCAATATATTGCAAGGAAGTCCAGCACCTACTTAATTTAGTTTCGTAAAAATGATTTGTTTACTTGAGCATTTCTCGTTTGTCGATAACAGAGTGAACTTTTTATTATTTGAAATTAATGAAATTTTAACTGAATATCAAGTATGGGCCTGTGCGGCTTCTGGACAAAAAGTATTCTTGTGTTCTTAACTAACATAGAGTTTTTTATTCTTTTTTTTTTAATAAATAAAAGTTTTACGTTGTAAATATACTTTTTTGCCAATAAACCTTAAGAAAGAAAAAGTATGTTATTTTAGCTTAGCACAGAGGCGTAAATGTTTTTTCGCATAAATGAATAAAATTGTTTTGCGGCAGCCGTGGCCCACCCAGGACTGTCGTGCTAAGAAAGAAGAAGAAGAAACAAGCAAATTTCGTTTTTAAATTTTAATTTTTTATATTTTTATGAGTTACAATTATAAATGCATTTCTTTTATCATTCTTAAGCTTCATATTTGAGAATATGCGAAAAACTGGCATTTCGTCATGTGGGTTATACTCGACATACATAAGCAGTTAAAGTGTTAAAGTTTTTTTCTCAAAATATTATTTGGGGAGTAAAAATAGTAAAAAGGAAATATAAACACAACTGACTTTGTTTCTAAAATATAATAGAGTAAAATTTATGCACGTGCGTTTATTTAACTGAATTCTTGCTTAGGTCGCCTCAGTCACATATTTTCTGCTTGGGAAATATACATAAATACATACATACATACGTACACACCTAAACAATAACGCAGACTTTCTAAAAGCAGTTGTGCAAATCTGAAATCTAAAACTTGCTGTTTCATTGTGATTGTTTTACTAACTAATAAAGTAAATAAACCTTTTCTAAGAAATAAAATGTTATTCTCGTTTTTTAAGTTTTTTAATACTCGATTTTTTTTTCCAATTTTCTGCGCCACTATCCAAGTCAGTGGGAAAGTCACTAGAAATTAGATGACAATTTTAGCAAATTAGTTTCAGTAAATATGAAATACATGCATATATACATAGTATATATATAATTTGGGCGTACACCCTTTTTGGGTGTTTGGCCGAGCTCCTCCTCGTATTTGAGGTGTGCGTCTTGACGTTGTTCCGCAAAATGAAGGGACCTACAGTTTCAAGCCGACTCCAAACGGCAGATATTTTTATGAGGAGTTTTTTCATGGCAGAAATACACTCGGAGGCTTGTCATTGCCTGCCCTGGAGCACTAAACATTCGCCTAATAGCCTAAGCACGCCAGCAACTTTGCGAACTCGACGTATTTATGTCACACCACCTCAGTAACAGAACTTTCATAAATGGTTCATAAATGCAATATTTCCCTTAATTAACACTCAATTGTTTGAAATAAAAAAATCAAGTATATTTTGTAATATACGCAATATGTTGTGCGCGTGATTGGACGAGGTGGCACTGACTTAAGTGTAGTGATCTAAGGTTAAATAGCCGCTTGCAATTCATTCACAGTTTAAAAGAAAGTGTTTGGTGTGAGAGAAACTTTGAAAACTTTTTACTACATCTAATATTTTGCACTAGAGCAATATTTTTCTTACCACTTTTACACTCTTACCACCTTTCTTGTACTGACTGATGCGAATTTTCGAAGCCTAGTTTTCGCAGTCAATTATCTTCTAATCGCTTCTTTTTACAAAGGGAGGTATTTAGTATCCATTTTACGAATGTGAGCAAACACTCGGCACGAGTTCAAAAATAAAATCACAGAAACAATCGAAGTTGACCTGGTTTGCTAATAGTCATAGCAACGCCCAGGAGCTGAAGTTTGGCCACAAAATAGTTTTAAGCCATTTGCGCAAAAATTTTACGCAAAAATAATGCATTTATATTTCTCCAAGCTAATATTAAGTCGACCAATCCGTAAAGCATGCAACTAATAACATCAGCAACTGAAAACCTACTTTAGAATATTCTGATATGCACAGCCGGCGACAAATGATAGCCACTTGACGACTTTTGACTACTTTTCTTGCTTTTTTTAAAACTTCATTATTTTTTTAATGTTCATTTTTTTTAATGTTAATTAATTTTATTTAATCTTCATATTTTTTTTTGTTCTTTATAAAAGTAAAGCTCATTCTCCTATAAAAAGTATAAATCCAAATTTCAAACTTTATACAAAAATTAGAAAAATTCCACAGTTTTTTTTCGCACTATTTTTTTTAAATTAGAATTGCTAGAAAAAAAAATAGTATGCAATTTTATAGCTTCTAAAATTTCAGTATAATAAGGGCAAGTTTTAATCCCGCTGATTTTGTATAATTTTTTCCCCTGGCGGTATAACGAATTTTCTGCATGTAACAAATGCACGATTTTTTTTTGTTTTTGACTACTTTTCTGTTTTTTTTTAATCTTCATAATTTATTTTCATAAAATATCTCTTTTAATCTTCATAATTTTTTTTATACAAAAATCAGAAAAATTCCACAAACCTTTTTTCCTCTCTATTACCGGTTTTTATTTGGAGTTTCTAGAAAAAAATTTGGTATACAGTTCTATAGCTTATTTTAAGCTCAATTTTAGTATAAAAAGATGCACGTTGATTTTTTGTAATTTTTTCCTTTCAAACTATTTTGTTTTAATTAGAATTTTTAGAAAAAAATTTGGTATACAGTTTTATAGCGTCTTCAATTGTATTGTAATAAGAGGCAAGTTTGAAGTTGCTGAAGAATCCCGCTGATTTTGTATATTATTTTCCCCTAGCGGTATTGTGAATTTTCTCCATGCAGCAAATTGATGACATTTTTTAGCTCTTCGTTGTATCCATTTGCAGACTGCACTATTCGATTGAAAATGATTTATTATCATTTGTTATCCTACAAAGGCCGCGGAAGATTTATCAGGAATTCACGAATCAGGAATTGGGATACAAATTTTTCAAAAATATTTTTGAAGACTTTTCCAGAATGAAGCAATTATTCCTATCAACAAAGCAAATCACTTAACCAAAGTCTGCTATTTTTTAAGAGTAATTCCTCACAGTACACAAAATATATATAATTCGCTTTCAAATCATATTGGCCTAGATTTTTCTTCAAACCAGAACCAAGAACCACATCAAATTGTTATGAAATGAATTGTTGAATTAAATGCTTAGTATTATCTAGTATTCCTTCTCCGTAAGTTATAGAAATGTCACCTTTTCTTTCATTCATTACAATGGAACTAGGAAATTATAAATTTAATTTATTTTTGATTCATTTATTTAGCATTAATCTGTTTTTCATAATCTGCAAGAAATATTAAACTTTTTTCTATTAAATAAATAAATAAATAAGTATTTTTTTTTTTAATTTTTAAATTTTTATATTTATTCATTAATTACTTTGTTTATTATTTTCTTATTTATTTGCTTCAAAAAAGTCAATAAACCACAAAGGTTTTTACTGATTAAAACGATAACTTTGAACTAAAGTTCAGAAAGCAAAAAAATAAACTTGAATTCAGTACTTTAGAAAACACATTCTTGGGCAGAAAAAAGTGCAGCAAAATAACTTTCGGAATCTTATTGAGTTCTGGAAGTAAACGCACTAATGGGGCATTTCTTACGAAATTTATGCTGAGGCTCTTGAGGTGAAAAGGAAAATTAACACTATTTCTCATGAAGTAATCTCAGGCATAAAAGAGGAGCACAGACAGCACTGAAAGGATCAAACTCGATTTGGTAAATTCTAGAAAAAAATTGCAAATAAAGACTTGGTGTTTCTCACTTTCCAACTTTTAGCAAAATATTTCCGCAATTCCTATTCTTGATGCAATTAAATTCACCAAACTTAAAAGTAAATTTAACCAATTTTAGGAGGAAGTTTATTTGCAAAACTTTTTTCCCTTAGTAAACACTTTTTAAAGAAATGTAATGAATTCCTCTTTTATACGGATTTTGCGACATACAGGGACACACACAGCCATAGGTATATGTATGCCTAACTTTTTTTTAACAAACACTAGATCCTAAAATCGTGCTTTCTAGAATATTGGCACATCCAAATGCAAGCGCAAGAATCACATAAACACTGACGTATGTATGTACGAATGTGTGCGTGCAAACGCATGTCAGCGGCAAGTCCATGCAACACGGCGCACCGAAGTGAAGTGAAACGGTCTCTGCTAGATGGATAGGTAAGACCGGTGAGCCATGTGTATGTAGCTTTGTACATACATACACACATAAGTACCCCTTATATATGTGCATGTGTATGTATGTCTATGTATGTAGAATATGCTGTAGAACCGGCAAACAGTTGACGCTCACAGGCAATGAAATTTTCTGAAAATTTTCCGTTGCCACAAAGCAACAAATAAAAGAAATAAAATAGAAGTAAATAACAAATGTAGGGGGGCACAACAAGAGGGTTGAAGTGGCAGAACCGGAGTCAATCAGGGAGTTAGAGTCAGCGTAAACAAACACACACACACATGCATATGTACATACATACGTACGAGTATTAAAGAGAATTAAGGTACATTTTAATATCAGATGGTCACAAATGGAAAAACAAAGTAGCTGGCAATGGAGTTCGAAGAGGTGAAGAGCGGCGGTCGGGCGGTCAGTGCAGTAATTAAACAAAGATTTGGAAGTTGAGCGAAGTTTTGGGCGAAGATATGCTGGGAAAAGGGAAATAAAGCTAAAGTAAACATGGAACAATGCTGAAAATGGGTTAATAAATAGAGTTCGGCTTAAAATAACAGCAAAGGAAGTGATACCAAAGTTTTTGAGTCACATTTGCATGAAGCTGTAGTGCCGTCTTGCAGAACCTCTGATGTGATTTTTGTTTTGTTTGTAGGCGTTATTGTAGCGCGATACCCTCAAGTGGCCTTCTGAAAGAAGGCTAAGCCTGTTTATTTCCATCACCTCTCGCCGCGGGACTACCGTCCAGTATTACATTGCGTAGAGGAAAGGCCGATTATCTTAAACCGAGAAGCGATTAGCCGCCGCTACTGTCTCTCAGTTGTTGTTATTGTATCAGCATAAATATTTCCCACTCATGCATGGATAATGCTGCTGGGGTGAAAGATCTCGGCCGCATATAAATTCGGCTCGTTCCGGCAACTTAGAACCTACTGCCGCGGGAACGCTTAGTCTCAGTCTTTCGAGATGACTCATCTCTTTCGTAGTCTCGGCCGCTAATTTGCATGCCACATTCCTCCTTTTCCTTCGATCGTAGCATATGTTGCACGGAAATTTCCAGCGAGAGAGGTTCTCAAAAGGCTCTATGGATTATTTTTCACAGAACAGAAGCGCGACCAGGTGTAAAATATATGGTGAACCTCCTCTATAACATTTTGGACGCAGTAATTGCAATAAGAATTGTCGTGGTGGTTAAACCTGTGTAAATATGCTCTGAAGCAGCCATATCCACTCAAGAACTGGGTCAGGTAATAGTCCATTTCTCCATACGAGCTCGTTAGCCAAAGCTTTTGATTGGGAATTCGATTTTTTTGAAGCTTGCACTTCGACCTGATGGTCTTTTGTGCCCAATTTAGAAATGCATGTGTGTGTCCAATGGCCCTTTGTTGAGTTATTCCACCTTGTTTGTCACTCATCGGTGCAGTTTTCTCGTAACGCCGCACGAGTAGGCGTGCTTATAGACCTTTTGTGTTTGAGCAGCTTCATACGCGTAGTGCGCGCAGTCGGTAAGCAGGCTGTAGTCTTCGCAATTATGATGTGTATTGCGTTTTGTACGCCCAAAAAGGTGCACCAAATACAATTTGGCTTTTTACGACCTTAGCCAGGAGTTTCTGGCGATTTTTTGTTGCTCGCCGTAGGTTTAACCTCAGTCTAGGCAGCACTGCCACAGCACTACGCGTGCTCGAAGTACTTTTTAATTATCATTATTTCCAGGAATCTGATTGCGAAAACGGTCAATGCATTGAAGTTCCCAATTCCAAAAGTGACCTCTTCCGACTTTTTTCGGCTTTGGTCTCCTGTTGCGCTAATTCTAAGTTATTTTGCGCTAGCCAAGATTGCACGCTCAGAACTGCAGTGAGCGCGTTGTTGCAAATATCGCCTCAATTTCCAGCCGTCACTACAACCGCACTGTTTTTGGTGAAGCCAATTATCTCTGTTCTCGCTGGAATAGTAACCACGTAGTGCATTACGTTCCACAGCAATGGTCCGAGAACCGAGCCCAGCGGTATCCCACCCGTTATTTCGATCTGTTTGCGCCCTCTAAAGTAGTAGATACTGCAATTTGACATGGCCTGTTTGTAAGTTTGTACAAATTCATTAATTTAGTCGCTTTGACTAAACAAATTGTGTGAAGCATATATGTGTATGTACATACATATGTGTGTTTAGGCATATGTAAGGCTATAAATTTATATGACGTGATGATATTTATAAAAACTTGCATATAACAAGTAAAATGCACACACAAACACACACACATACACATAAGTTTAGTATGTACGGGCAACTGCACTGCAACCGGCTTCTTGGGGCAGTTTTATTTCATTTCATTTTTTTATCGGCCAGATACAAAACAAGTCGCGGCAGCCGCTTTCTGCGCTCGTTCAGTCAGCCGGTTGCGTTTTTGTTGTTGCCTAAACATATGCTTGGCTGTATATATGCATGTGCATGCATACATATACATACAAACGATCAGCTGCAAAAGTGCAACGAGAGCTAAGAGCAAAAATGGTCCAGAAAAGTGCAGCTACGAGCGCTCACTACTGAAAAAAGACCCCGTGGAGTCTTAAACGTAAGAAAAATCTAGAAATTCTAGTGCTATGCTAATGCTAAAATACTTCAAACATTAAATTCACTATAAAATATTTATGAATTCCACGAAAATTGTGAATAATTTATCAAACCAAGAGTGCTGACAATAAAACAATTTTCGTACGCAATTTTTTGTCACACAAAGCAGCTGCATTTACAGCTGAACAACCAAGAATTGCATTGCAGTGCCGTTTAGAATGTGTAAATAAAATATAATATTTGTACAATAATTTTGCACACAAACCACTGAAATTATGCCGAAACTATATTTATTCAAATAATTGCGGATTTTCCTCTTCCATTAAAAATTCGGTGTGCACGGTTGAGTATTGAATTGCCGTTTTCTGCCTTCTCTCTTCGTAACACTCCATTACTGCAAGCACTCAATGAAAATATACTCAACTGCACAGGGCATATAACCGTTCAATACGCTCCGCAATGAATATGCGGCAAGAAGTTACTCAGCTGCTCATTACTGAAACTGAAGAGATTTCCGGCTCAACAGTGTTGGAGTCGCTCAAAGGATTCTCTTAAATGTGTGAAATAAAACTTACACTCGCACTCAATGCTTACTCATGCCAACTCTCTTTATCGTGCCCTCTTTCTTTCGCTCTCTGTCTGCCTCTGCCTCTCTATCTGTAGCTCATTTAAGCAACGTTGCCGTCGTTTGGGCTCCGAAAATAGTACCTGCATATTTATATGGTTAGTTGTTGTTGAATGTTTTACTCCGTCTCTAGAAATTACACTCAATTACCGTGCACTCTATATTTATCACAATTTTTACTGCCTTGCTCAGCTGTTTTTGTCTTCAATATATGCCTACCCGTTGCCCACCCGTCCGCCTCTTGCGTGTTTTCACAGCATTCATCGATTCAGCAAGCGCAGCGAAATTCGTATTCAGTTTTTAAGATTTCAAACGCCTCCCGCATAGCTTGATTTCTTATACTATGTATGTATGTTTGTATGCTTGTAGCCAAATTTATTGAAGAAAGCCTGTGTAGATGTGTGTGTATACGCACATGAAACGCTTGATAACCGTAAGGGGCTCGTTTCAGGCTTAACTTAAGATATTCTAAAGACAGAAAATCGAAAAGGGCAGAAGAAATGGAGACGAAAAGGAAACTAGTTCCGAAATAAGGCGCAATATAGGCCGATATTCTTAGCTACTAAAGCATTTCACAATGTTATAGAATTGTTCTTAATTTAATTTCTGATAAATGAATGAATAAATAAAAAATAAATTAATTAAAGTCATCTGAAATAAGTGGAGCCATACCTCAGCCACAACCGTAATCATAGTAATCCGCTGTTACGGGGATCACTGTAAACGATTATAGGAGCCGCACCAGAACGCCGCTGCCGTAATTTTTGAATTTTGGTGTTTCCCCGTTATTGTACGCTGCAGTGAAATACTTGAAATTTTTTTTGATTACTTTGTTTTTCTATACAAAAAATTTAAAAATTGGGAAAATTTTCATCACAATTTTTATTCTTCTAATCAGAAAGTTTTTTCAGAATTGGGTGCACATTTACGCCTGTCCTTCATATGTATAACAAATCAACGATATTTTTTGTTATATGCCGAAAAGATGCACCGACGTCTAGAAAACAAATTATCAAAAATCTACGATTGAACAACTTTAAACTGTACTCCATTGTACTGAAATTTAATGGACTCTGAAACTGCGTACCCACTTTTATAATTTTGATTAAAAAATTTTGAAAATTTTTCAAGTTTTAATATATTTTGTACACTTTTAATGCTCTAATTCCTTGCAATCCAACACTTTTAAAGTAATCATAGAATTGTGCCTTGTAGTTAATCTACTTAGTTCCAGTCTTCGCAGTGTCTCGTAATGAGTTCCACACTCCCACAGCGTTAAGGAAAAATAATCTAGTTGATGTTAGATAAATAAATTTTGGAACAATGCAACTGTGGTGTCTCCAAGACCTTATTGGTAGCAACTTCTCTAACAGATAGGCAGTTAACTTGATTATTTTAAGATTGCACATAAATATGCAATTCCCAGCAGACAGATAATTTTCAAGACTGCAGCCCAATATCTTTGTTCGCCAAGCAGAGATATGCTCATATCTACCAATCCCATAAACATAACGCGTGGAGCTTGCGATAAAAATTTGAATATTAGAGATGAACGATGACAAAATGCATGTGTGGTCACTAATTCTATTGCAATATCAGCTGGTCATGGCTACGGCATGACCAATCGACAAATACTCAATGTTGCGGTAACCATAGCCGTGGTTACGATTATGGCACCCCGAAGGCTGAATAAGTTTCCCAAAATGATCCTATTCGCTATTCTATATATGAACGCGAGCAACTTTGACGTTTGACATTTCCAACTGACGTTAGTTTCTTCCAGAATGATCGTGCAATGATAATTGATGTTGTGTTGTTGTTGTTGTAGCGGCAAAAACATTTCCCATACATGCACAGAGAGTTCTGGTGGAGTGACAGTCGCTGACCGAATATAAATCCGGATCGTTCCGATTACGTAGAACCGACTGCCGCGGGAACGATATTTTTTTTAGTATCTTCCATAGGCAACCTTTATATGATATCGAGAAACACAGCGTTGTTTTCTTAAGTCTTCTATTGACTGCCTCTACTGACTAAACGGGTGCCTCGTAGTATTCACTTGAGTTTTGGAGAGGGAAAAGAGTTAACTTGACATATTAGGGGAATACGGTGGTTATTTAACACATTGAGGGGGGTGCCGATATTTCTGACTTTCTTTGCTCTCTAAGTATGCGATAATGTAATATTATCAGCGATCAACTCCCTGCTTCTCTTTCAAGAAGTAACCGGACAAAAACTATCAGGTATGGCGTTTCGTAGAAAATTGGTAAATAGGCTGACACAGTAGATGAACAATTTTCACCTCGGGAAGGAAAAATTGCTCATAAATTACAATAAAAATGGAGACGTCCATAAAATTCGTCCTTTATGATGAAAATTTAAGATTTTTCGGAACGAAGAAAGCCGAAAAGAGCTGCTACATGTTGTTGCCAGCCTTTCGCTTAGAATACTTCATTAATGAAAAGTATATTTGACTACATTCATTATGGTTGCATTTATCTTTTAATTTTAATATTGTCGGTTCCACAAAAAGTGTAACGACGGTCCCCAGGCACCGGAGCCCAGGGAGCACAGGGAATGACCAGCGCCTAGGAATCTGAACCGTATTCAACGTGTTAATGATATTTATTGAATTCTTGAACAGAAATTCGGTCTCATGATAGACTCGATGAGATGGAGCATCATCGTGGGGCAAAATGCAGGACTTCTGAAGTAATTTTCTTTATAAGGCGGTCATTTATTTGCTTTTTGTTATAGCAAAACCCTTGAAGTCTCAAATAATTTTCTGCATTTACTGCCTATGCTTTTTCTTTTTTTTGTATAGGGCAAAATCCATGAGTCCCTAAATAATTTTCTTTATTTAGCGGTTTGTTTTTGTATAACCGAAGGCCTTAGCAGCCAGTGCATGATCTGGTTGTTTTTTAGTTTTTTTTTGTCTTATAAGTGCAACAATTATTTATAATAAATAATTTTTTTTTGCAGTTTTAAAACCTGTTTTTAAATTGAATTTTTCAAAGCTCAGTTCCGGGCATTGGCTTAGCAGAATTTCTGATTTCACATTTATTAAACGAATTTAGCCAATATCAGTAAGACAAGAAGTGGTGCATGCCCCTATGTAGATATTTGCTTCAATAATTGCCGATATGTATGTATGTATGTGTGTACACATATGTTTTATTCAGACGAGTATCTTCACGATTGATGCCTTGTGATTTTTCCTTTTTCAAAGAATTGTGGAATTTCAACGAGATGATCTACTGATAACAGGCATTTCGTGTTTAGGTTATTTATAAATTTGGTACATACATACATAATAGTGCATAAATATATATTACACACATACATAGATATACATATGTAGATATCTAGGTGAAGATCGCCAATACATGTAAATAGTGCAAACTACTACCACTACTGACGGCTCTAAACGCATTTGTATGCATGTAAATTCAAGTATTGGTAAGCTGACATTTTCCATATATTTACATACAAACATACAAACTTAGATACATAAGTACATACATATGTTATTTTTATTCGCCCATAAAGCTATAGAGCTGAGGAAGCAGGGCTTGTGCCACCACGGCTTCTTCTGCACTGCCCTCTATTACACTCTACTCTTTAACTTGGTTTCCTTTTTCAACTTTTTATTATCACTAAAGATTGTTGTTTTACAATTCTGTATTTTTTCTTGTTTTTCTTTCTCTTTTGTTGGCACCCTGTAACCTGACTCCGACTGCAGAGGGACGCTTGGAACCGAGCGCGGCGTAACTCAGCTTGTGGTAATCATATGTTTTTCATATGACCAACAAAAGCGGACATACATACATACGTACATATGCGCATAGAGGCAACGTGATATACAAATATACTTCCATATGGTTTTTACGAGTATTTGGAGAATATGAGTATCTTTAGGTCGATATGGCTCAGTGCTACAAGCATACATACATACATATGTAAGTTTGTATGAAGCTATGTAGAAATTCATATACATGCATACATACATACATATGTACGTAGCAATGAAAGTATATAATCAAGTGTGCGCCTGTTCAAATTTCTGCCTGCACTTCAGCACTACTTCTTACGTTTTTTTTGCTTTTTTATTTTTACTTTTATTACTATTGCCAGTCTTGTAGTTGTTGTTAGTGTTTTGTGTCTCGGCTCATATTTATTTGTTCACGACTTTTTCTGCTGCTCATACCTCTTGGTTGCCCTCCTACAACGTCTTCACCTTCGTCTTTGCATACAGCCATAAGCACAAACATATGTATGGGTATGTATGTGGGTACATATGTATCTACATATGTACATATGTCTTCAAGTAAGTAAGTGTAGAGTATGAAACCAGTTCCAGCTGAGCTAAGCAGGATGACAATGAAGAATACAAATGTCTCCCTCATTCGACCCCTCGCCAGCTCAGCTTGGTGGCGGATAATGCTGAAATTATGGCCACCAAACCGCACTGACTGACTCGCAAGTGGTGTAGGGACGTAGCAAGCAACCCCTCTGAAAAAAATGGTGCATGTTTGTGCATGACTTGCGTCGGATTTCTGGCACAGGTTCCTGTTCGTGTTCTTTTCTTTCTTTTTCCCTTTCCTTTTGTCGTTTGTCGTTTGTTTTGCTTTTGCACTTGCAACATAGCCTCATTTGTACATACATACATACATACATACATACATACACTTGATACCTACAAATTCATGTACTGAATTACCACCGCTGATCGCACACTTATCAATCCAGAAATCAATCTCTTTGTTGGGTCTGCTGTCATGGCCTGACGCGATATTTCGCATTTTGATTATCGAATTATACGATTTCATCAGATCAGCAGGGAATATTCTAGAGTAAGCTGCATGTGCAACACCGCACTACACAACACAACACAACACAGCTCAGCTCAGCTCTTTTTGCGGTGCTGCTGTTGCTAGGTCGCACCGTGTTTATCCAGGCAGGCAGACACGATCGATGGCCTGAACGGACCAACTTAAAAGCTGACTGGCGGTCAAATTGATACTCAAAGTGCTTGCCTACCCGTGTGTGTACGTGCAAATGTATGCGCACATGAGTGTGTGTGTGTGTGTGCTTTCTACCTGACTTGCATTGTGTAGGTACGTACATATGTATGTGTGTATGTAGCAGCTATCGATCGCCTGAGTTTTTGCTCTTTTTCACTCTTTTTCTTTTTACTTCCCCTTAGTTCTTGTTGGGCTCTAATATTTGCCCGTTGCTCAGCAAGATTTAATATGCTGACGAAATACGATCTGATTATTGGTTTCATTTTTGTGTTTTGTTTTCTTGAAGGTTTTTGTATTTTTTAGCACAACAATCGCATGAAGATTTGAGTGACGTGTCGCCAGTAGGTCGACTTCGTTGTCGCAAAGAAAGAAGAGTATCCAGTCGTTTTACGAAGTCTATGTTAGTTTAGATTGCAAGAGTTTTCTAATTGCTTTGTAGATATATATATATTATATGTACATAGACACACACATAGCACTGGGCTGTAATATGGGCTTACTTTCAATTAGTTGTGAAATGCATGAATTTCGTCAGATTTCATAAATGATGTTGACTGTTCAGTGATTTCATCATCTCCACCAAGCACCTGAGACTTTTTTCATGCATTTTGCTTTCGCAGCTGAGCTTTACTGCGCTGTTAAAGAGATGGTAGGGATTTTTGACACGCATTGAATGCAATCATTCCCGGTTTTTGACATTCATGAAAGAATGTCGAAGATCCAAATATCTCTTTTTCCCCTTAGAGGAAGGGTCTTGGCCTGCAAAGCCTGGCTGCCTACAAAGGCGATGAATTTTAAAGGAGAGCAGCACATCACGAATCCCACTCGCGTCGTCACGTCAATTGCACAAGTTCTCGGCTTGGAAAACTGTAGCTTGGAAGTGTTGGTGAGATCCATAAATAACCCTCATTGCAAATGTCCTTGAACACCATCATCAGCAGCAAAATGCGAATCGGCTAAGTAAAATCATATGCTTGTAACTATTGAGTAAAAATCTTTATGTATTAGTATATAATTTCGAATCTTCTCATTCCTCTCATTTTTGAACATTGCTGTTGTAGCCTTTTGCCTTTTCGTGAAGCTTCGAAAGATTCGTAGCTTACCAAGCGCTAGAAGAAACATCAAATTTTTAACCACAACTGTAAGTTCAGTTACGAATAAAGTTGCAAATTGAACGTCTTGTATTGTAATTTACAGAAAGTATTAAGAGCTTTGAGAGAAATAAAGAATTGTATGGGATAATCAGGTATCTAATAAGTAGTTTTAAATGTTTGAATGCAAAAACTGGTGGAACTTAGCTTAGGATGGTTTTTTTTAGTATAAAACTACTACTTTTCTTTATATGGATATCGAGTACTCCTTGATTCGACATTAATTATGTATTAATAAATAAAGGTTATTTGCATACACAGAAGATAAACGAGCTGCCTCAATCAGTATACTCGAATAAACGTAATTGAACTCAGCGAACGAGTCAATAAATAAATATTTGCAATCTACAAAATTTCTCATCGAGTGACATCTCTCAATCGTGTCCTACCCAACCAATTAAAGAATATGTGCCACAGTGGAAATTTCAAAGATTCTCTTATAGCTTAAAAATTACATACTCGATGGATTAATACAAAATAAATTTGAAAACATTTACATTATGAATTCTGGTGCAAACCTTCTCAATTTGATCCGCAATCAACCTCAATATCATTCTTTATATTGCAATCAGATTCACTGAGGGGACGTCACCAGCACTGCCAGCTTCCGACGTGACGTAGTCTATCTCCATGCCCACAGAAGCTTCCTCAACTGTTGGCAGCACCTCCAGATGTGCAGAGGCATCAGCTCTGGCATCGCTTTGGTGGACCTTAAGGACTACCTTTTCAAAACCATAGCTTGTAACCCCCTTTGTTTCAGCGAGAGGACCAAAAGACTCCGCATTCAGCAGAATCAGCGCTTGCCGATAAGATCCCTCAGTCCTCTCCACCTTAACCACTTTACAATTGTGTGCGGGAAGTTTCGGGTTGCAGTATCGGAGGATTTCCTCCATTTCCTCTAAAGTAGAGGGTTCGGAAAGGAGCCAGACATGTGCTCGCGGACGCATAGGTAAATCCTTTCTGTCCACCGCCTTCAGCTTAGCTCCCTTCCATACCTCTCCCATATGACCGTTCGTCAGCGCAAATTATTCTTTTAAAGGTCCCATAGTGCCATCCGACACACTCACGGCATGGGGTTGTCCAGGGTTTTCGCTTGCTACCCTCAAGAAAACGGCGGAGATAGCGGACGCTACTCTCTTCCATTCCTCCCTGTCTATCTCTCCAAGAGTGATGTAGCTTGCCTGTTTAGCGACTTCGCTACATTATTCGGGCAGACCACCATCAGTCCTGGGTCTCTTCTCGAGGGAAACGTCCTCCTCCTGGAATCGCTGTCTCTTTACCCCCGAATCCACATGTGGCGCACTTACTCCCTTTCCTCTGCCTTCTTCCGCCCCGCGCAGGAGCTTCCTGGCCCACTCAAGCGTCTGAGAATGTTTCTCAGAAAGCTGAGAAACATTTTGCTCACCATAGCGCTCCAAGATTTTGATAGCCAGACGAAGGTCAGAGAAGGACGTTTTGCTTTGCCCTGCCTGCAATTTAAGCTTAACAGGGCGTCCCCGAAGCCCCCGGAAAACTTAGGGCGGATCCCTTACTGGTACTGGCCACCCCATCCAGTGCCGCTAAATTAGGAAACGCAGACGGTTCCGCCTGCAGTCCTCTACCTACCATAAGCGGGTTCCCGCTTGTGACCCCAAGTTCTTGCTGGAAGTCGGTTCCGACTTGACTATTTGACTTACAACTCAAAGAAAAAATACTTACACAGAAAAATCTAAATTTTTAACCAGGAAAAAAGGAGAGCTCTACTGTTTCTTCCTCTCCCTCATCCCTATAACTTCTAAAATTAATGGGAGAAAACTCCCAACCCCAAGGAATGCTTGCCAATTAGCCAATGACCGGTTACACAAGCCACGACTTCCGATATATCCTCTCTTGAAAGGCTAAGTAGTTCCTTTGTCTTTTTTTTTTAATTAATTGCAGCCATAGTAACCATGCGAGTTTAGATGCGAAGCCACTTCTTTCATAGCTTGAAATTCTGCCTGACAGAGGACGATAATTGGCTGATGTGAACTTTGGTCTACCGCAAGACTCAGTATTGGCTCCGATATTGTTTATAAGCTACATTAATAATAATAAAAAATCCTTGCTAGAAGTAGCCGAAGATGAGACTGCCTAGAGTACGAACGGCGTTTGAAAAAAGTCTTTAGAATGCGTAGGCTAGCAAATGTACTAAAAATGTACTGAGAAATAAATGAAAATGTCGATTTTAAAGAAAAATTATTTTATACAGTAAAACATTGAAACTGTAATATTTATGTTCCATTAAATTTACTTCGAGTTAGGTCTTAAAGGCTGTAATAATAAAAGTAATAATAATAATAAAAATATTAAAAAAACTAGTATGCAGTTTCAGTACTTCAAAGAATTTTTAAAATATCCATTAAACTACGAAAGAGTGGTGAAATCTGCTCTGAAATGCTGCTTACTAACTTATTTTATTAGTATAAATTCTGTAATAAAAATAATAATAAAAAAATATTAAAAAAATGTAAATTCCAAAAAATGTAAATGAAAATTCCAAGCGGCTTCATTTCTTCAAAGAATTCTTATGGTGAAATCCCTGCAACTAAGAAAGTGTAGTGAAATCTGCTCTGAAATTCTTCTTCCTAACTTATTTTATTAACATAAATTCTATTGCTGTTTTAAGTAATTGAGTTGATTTTCAGTAATTGCTTAGATCATAACGCTAAATCAAAGAAAAAGTAAAGAGATAGCCATTCATTTTTCCATAACCTTCGCAGAGGCAGTCTCTCTGTTACCAAACAATTTCACAATTCCAAGAAATTCATACTTGCATAGTAAAACAGCGTCGGTGCTGCAGAAGTCAAATATTTTTAACCGCAAAAATTTCACCATTAATGAAGCGATTTCCAAGCGATTCGTCACGCCTTCAGAGAGCGACATTTGAAGTAATTTCTTGCTGTTGCTAGGTCAAAATATCCCTTAGATGCGTATGAACAAATGTATAGGTACATGTGTATGTACGTATGTATGTATGAACGTATGTATGAGTGCATGTGCGTTTGCACACAATTTGTGCACGTTCTCTCTCCTTCCCCTTGTACATATAATATTTGCAATAGAATTTGCTTTGAGTCACACGGACTCACAATTATGCGTTGAATGAAGCTGACAATAGGCGGCGGCTTTAACAGCAAACTTCAAGGTCTCCCATACTCACCCTTACTCATCGCAGCAAGGTGATAGCTTAGTCATTAACATTTTCATTATACAAAATTATAGTCTAGTAAATATTCGCATATGTATGTATGTAGGTACATTCCGGAGGCTAGACAAATGGAAAGCTATTGTGTGCCCAACAACATCTAAATATAATTTTTTTGTTTTTGAAATACCCAAAGCGCACAGCTGATTAAACAAATGTTAATTATGAGTATTGCACATGTAAGTTTGTATGTGTGCATGTGTATGCATGCAAGACTTTATAATACTAAACGCATTGTTGGGACAGGCCTGCAGGAACACACCTCCATTTTAGTCAAAGCTTTATCAGTGAGTATATATTTTCATGTGCGCGTAACCTGCCGTACAATGCGGGAGGTGACAGTTTTCTACTACCCAGTTCGAGGCGTTAAACAAACTGGTGCAAAGTGGTTGCAGACTATTGACAAAGAATTCGATCTCAGAGCTCAGTTAGTTTGGACTTAATATTTATTTAATATTTTAATCAACCTCAGGGATTTGGCAATTGAAAATACGCCATAGAAAAGTAATAAGAAAGAAATAATTGAAGGCTTCTTAAGGCGCTGCTAAGTCTACGTCAACTTTGTGGCAGTCCAATTTACTGTTGGGTATTGAGTTAATAATTATATACATATATACATATGTGAGTGTATTGAGCTAATAGGTATATGCAGCGCATTCTGTTCAATGCGAAAAGGCCACGTCCCTTGCAAATGCAGAGGACCTTGCAAAGTTATTAGAAATTTTACGGCTTCTATTTATATGAACAGGTGATGCAAGTTTTTTTGCGATCAAGCGATTAATCAGACCTATAGAAATCAACAAAGGTTATTAGATACGATAGTTACATGCGATTGTGAAAATGCGCTGTTGATAAAATTTAATTTAAGTGTGAAGATGATGACGCCAATGATAACTTCGCCTACGTTACAACGATGAATGGCTGGTTAACTGAGCAAAACTAATTCCAAAACACCAACTACATCGAGCTTCAGTGTCTGAAGTGGGCTGAACATGTTCCGTGGACGGATCCAAACGCTGGTGCAACAAAGTCGCATGTGATTTATAAAAGGGTTCGCCCAAGCAAAACCTGAACTGATACAGTTAATGACGACGCCAAGATCTTTGGACTGGAAAACTGGAGGTTGTCTGCAATGGATCGAGATTCTTGGTCAAAGTTATTGGGGGAGACCAAGGTTCCAACGCTTGAGAGAGTTATAGAACATCGACTGAAAGAATTTAGCATGGGCTATAATGACACGCGGCCGCCGTAGCCGAATGCGTTGGTGCGTGACTACCATTCGGAGTTCAGAGAGAGAACGTTGGTTCGAATCTCAGTGAAACACCACAAATTAAGAAAAACATTTTTCTAATAGCAGTCGCCCCTAGACAGGCAATGGCAAACTTCCGAGTGTATTTCTGCCATGAAAAAGCTTCTCATAAAAATATCTGCCGTTCGGAATCTGCTTGAAACTGTAAGTCCCTCCATTTGTGGAACAACTTTAAGACGCATGCCACATATGTGAGGAGGAGCTCGGCCAAACACCCAAAAAGGGTGTACGCGCCAATTATATATATATATATATATATATATATATATATATACATATATAATGACACTTGGTCTGGGTCCAACTAATCCTGTTGATTAGTGCTTGCATGAGCCACATTTTAATAGACGATTTAGTACTACAATCGGAAAAACTGCTTACGATTCTTTACTGATAGCTCAAAGCTTGACTCATCCGCAATTTTTGTGTTCGGAACCAGTTTGTAGACCAGAGACAAAAAAAAAATTGTATAGGAGTATTTCAGATAGTGTTGTTGTAGTGTTTCAGAGGTGGTTGTAATAATGGAATGCATTTTTTTCCGTGGAAGAAAAGGCGCAACACCGTTAACAAAAAGAAAATGTGAAAAAAATCAATGCAAATTTTGAGCCAATTTGTCACTAGTCCAGTAATTTTTGCTAAAATCGAATGGCATACCCAAAGTTTTCTAAAAATGCTGACTTGAAGGATTGCAATTTTGTTGAAAATTTGCTAAATTTTTTTTAAATTTTGTACAAAGCGTGAAACTATGAGTCAAGTATATAGTTTTTGTTGTAGTATAATAAATATATATACATTTATGTGTATAATATATTTATATAAGCAAACAAGCTTACCTCTAAATTCAAATTGATTTCACAGTACAACCGCCCAAATTTAAAAAAATAATAATTTTGGAATATTTTGATAAATTTTGAATTGAGCAGTTTTATCCTCGAAATATTTTCAAATCAAGTTTTTAGCCTATTCTTACTAACTTTCCTCCCTAACTCGATCAATTGAACTTCCCAAGAATCTTTCCATCTCATAACCCCTTTCACCACCCTTTGAAAATTGCAGAGAGAACTCAGACAAATTTCCGAGAACTTCTTCAAAAAGTCAATATTGTTGCCAAAGTAGGGCGCTTCTGGCTTATTATTTACGCACATATGTACACATGTGTGACGGTTTCCCATTCATGCGTGCATTTGCCGCATTTGTGTTCAAGAATCCGCACTTGAGATGTGCGTGAATATGCACATATGGAAGTATACAGGGTGCGCCCTGAGATTGCGCGGCTGAAAATTTTCATGATCAGATAACACCGAGGTTATGATCGCCTGTAAAACCCGATCTTAGTGCCCTGGATTACTGTGTTTGGGGCGTAGTTGAGCGTCAAACCAAAAAGCAACCTTCTAACATCATTTCTTCTCTGAAGGAGGAGGCTATTGCAGCTTATGGAAATTTTATTGAATGGTTTTATAGATATAAAATAAGTCAATGTTGCCTAAAAAGTTCGTGAAGTTTCATTAAATTCTGTTCAAAAAAAAGTCAATTAATTGTTCTTAAATAGCGTGCCCACCCTGTATATATGCCTGCACATATGTAAGCGTGATTTCATGCTTCACAACTTAATACCGTCACTAATCCGATTAAAATTACCGGTAAACTCGTAGTTACCTATTCCACGCAGGGAAGACAAATCGAAAATTCCGGTAGCAAAGTAAACACGGCGAGGCAAGAAAATGGTCACGTACTTGACTGCACACATACTTACATACATATGGATATGGGTATGCACATATTTACATGCAAGAATAAATATGACAAGGTACTGTGTCTGCACGTCATATGCATATCTGTGCACCGCGTGTCACGTATAATATACAGACATATGTACATGCATACATACGTACATATTTACGAGTACAAGTCCTGCACGCTGCCACTACAGGCTGCCTGACAAAGCTAAACACTTTAGTAATTTCAGAATTTTTTTTAATAGAATTATGAAATGAGCAGCCAGTTGAGTGTGAACACACAGAACAAAAAAAAAAAATAGAAAAAATAAAACAACTTCACCTTTGATTATGTAACGCTTTTGGAGTGGAAATTAATGAAGGCTGTTGCCACATTATCCCTCAGTCGCAACGAGCCAACCACGCACCCATTAACAACAGCCGCTGATGAACCGCAAATGGCCGCATAGCAACGCGGACCTGACGAAAATTCTACTCTAGTTGGAACTACTTGAGCGCATGCAGCAGATTCTGTACAGGCATTATCATGAGCATTGAGACGGCGACTGTGCTGGCCTCAACTTCTCCAAGCCTGCTGGTTTCTTAGTTCCAGATGTTATGCCTGGCAGACGTCTAGCCGGTGTGAAAATCTGAAAAGTCACATTTAAATACTGTCTGTCCGCCTCGCCTAAATAGACAAATTCATACATATTTATGTACATGTGTTTGTGTGTAGGTGTGTTGCGCGAAGGTACGGGTAATTAAAGAACAATTAGTCCCAAGCAATCCGCTCGCCGAAATCTCTTTTTGGCTACGGTTAACTATGTCGTCACTGTGAGTGGTATTTGCTAACAATAATCGATTGGGAAAAATGTATGCCAATAAACTCTATTGTCGTGTAAAGTGTCTGTAGTAATTGTTCGGAACAAAAGACGTTTAGTGGCAGGTACACTCAGCCAAATCCAGTCTTATGTTGCTAGGCGTGTCTGCACTTCACCTTCATTGCACTACTAGTCGCCATTCGGATTCATTATTTATTAGTTAATCTCCTTAACTAAACAGCAGAATAGTGCGTTTAGGTATGTATGTGCGTATATGGCGCCCAGTGTGGCCATTAAAGGAATATTAAATGTTATGGTACCCCTGAAACGCGTATTCTGGCGGCAGTCTTGTCACTGGATTATACAATTTTTAATGAGCAGCGGCACTGCCAACTACTTAGTGCTGATTAATAGGATGCCAGGTAGTGCACTACTGAATTCTGCAGCTGCTAAGAAGGCGGGTTAAGCAATTACTTATTGTAGATATGTATTAGCGAAGAAGAGATTTCACTACAGTTGTGGGTATGTATGCGTGCACTATAGCCTTGAGCGCATTTAAGAAAAGTTAAAGTTGAAAGGAGTGTAGTGGCATTTTGCGGTGTCAATGCTTAAAGATTTACTCTTATTTAAACAGTAGAACCAACTTCATCTCTGGTGTGAGCAAGCACTGGCTCACCGTAAGCGTGTGTCCAACCCGACGAGGCAAAATGACAGGATGGCAAACACCTTCAAGTGATACTTCATCGGATCCGAAGAGATGTGCGAGCTCCCTTAGCCGGTAATTCATTTTGCATCCCCCAGTTGATAGGTCCACGCGTTGTGTCACCAGACGGCTGCACAAACTGCCAAGCAATTGCGAAAGCTTCAAATGTCATGTTGATGCTGAAATCCCTTGCCCATTGATCTCATAAAAGTTCCCAATCTGTCTCTGGTCAGTCTCATAATTTCTGACAAGTGGAGTTGTATCAGTATTGAAACCAGTGAAACGCCCCAACCAAAATGAGTTTTCTCATCCGATAACTCTCTTTTCCCCAATAGTGAAGACACTTCAGGCCCTTCAACTGCCATTCTACACGAAACGCCTGGCTCCAACAGTCGACTCTCCCGCCGGGACTGAAGAGGTGGTCCGTGAACTATTTGTGTGGTCGGCAATCGTCTCTCATTTTTCGAAATCACAGCTAAAAACAAAGAGAATAAAGCAACGTGTGCCGCACAATGCTGCCCTTCCCCCATGCTTTTTAACTTATTTCTCGAAGCTCCCCCAACCACCAGAGGAGTTTCACTGGTATCCTCTGCTGACAATTGGTCGATAATGGCATCCGGCAATGACATCAATGACTTGTATTCCAAAGTGAACGTTTATCTCACTACTGGGCCGGACAGTATATAGAAAGACATTAAATGCGTATCTTTGGCTAAACTCCTACCTATCCGGAATCGGCTCCGACATTCTCAATATGTGTCCGGTATGTGAAGGTATCCCGCACGATACTAACCACCAATTCACATGCCTTCTTAAACAACAAAAAATTATGCAAAAATAGTATCCTCCTAATAGCGAACGACCAGCTCAGTTTCTAGCTTAAACTCTTCATAAAAAAGCTTTGTCTAAAGCTCGCACGCTGTTCGGTGATATTACTAATTTGCAGGAACCCCAATATCACACCACCTATCGAAGTGAAGACTCGACGACAGCTTCAACTATTGCAAGTAAAGACCCTCTTAAAATAACTGCTGGGTTGCTTTCAGACATTTTTTCGGACAAAAAGTGTCAACCCTTATGAGTAGGTACTATCTGCTAATGCAAAGAGATAAACAAATAAAAATATGAGCATCCATAACAATAACGATTACTAAAGAGCTCGACAGATTACCTTATCAGGATCGCATTTGCTTGTTCGGACCTCTTGACCTCAAATATGGGAATGTATGTATGTATGCACGTACATATCGATACTTTCGTGGAAGCATCACACAGCAGATAATATTTTTGAAAATATTATGGATGAATGCATTTGTGTGTGTGTGTAGACAATACTGTTATCAATTAAATAGTGCGAACGATAGGCTCAAGGCTCCATAATAAAAATCCAAGCATCCAACATGTTTGAGAGAGGATATACATATGTAAGCATATGCACATACATACATACATAGGCACAATATGTAGAATTTAAAATAATTTTAATCTATTTTAGTTCGATCGGTTTGAATAAAATTTCAAGTATGAGCAATTTTTGTGGAATGTGTGGAAACATATTAAATTAAAAAACAAGAAATCAATGTGGCCTGATGGATAGTGGAATGAAGTGGAATTGTGTGGTTTCGAAATTTTTCAACTCTTTAGGTCACAGAAACATATTTGGATATTTTAAAGGTCAACTTTTTAAGCAACAAAAATATATTTGTATGTTTTTTACAATGATATGAAAATTCAATAAAAAAATTCTTCCCATACCGGGAATCGAACCCGGGCCTTCTGGGTGAAAGCCAGATATCCTAGCCACTAGACCATATGGGATATGCAGAAACTACCTTATTTTCGTGTATTAGGTAAAAAAAAACAATCGAATATTTGCGCAAATATTTTGCAAATATTCAAGGCACACCTTGAAGGGGGGGAAAAATAAAATAAATTCCACTTGGAAAATATGAATCATGCGGCTACGAATAAAAATTAAGGCAATAAAATAACAACCGAAAGCATTACACTATGAAAAGTGTTAACAAATTTAGCAACAGAAAATTTTATAAATACCACCGAGAATAAAAATAAAAATTTTCAAAAACTGTCACATAAAAAACAAAAATTCAAGAAAACACAAATTTACGTATAATATTTTTGGATAAAGTCAAATACTTAAAAAGAAAAAGGAATAAAAAATATTTTAGGAATGCATTATTTCAACTTTTAATAGAAAAACTATGTTTCAATTAAGCTTAACTAATAAAAAAATATTTGAGAAATTGATGTTTTAATATATTTTCATATTTTTTAAACATATTTTATGTAATATTTTTTAGTAATATTAAATTTAAAAAATATATAAAATTTGTTATTAATATTAGCTACAAATGTTTTTTATTAATTGTTCTTACTCGTATTTTTTAATATTTTTTATTAATAGTTGCAACAAATATTTTCTATTAATTTTTCTTATTGAACTTTTTTTAATATATTTTAATAATTTTTAAATATTTATTGTAAAACATTTCGTTTAAGTATCAAATATCATTCATTAATATCAAATATTTTTCTAAAAAATAAAAATGCAACTTTTTTATAAATTATTCGTAATTTTTTAATATTTGCTAAATACCTTTTTATTAATTGTTATTAACCTTCTTTTTAAATATTTTTTTATTAAAATTTGCAAACAAAAAATTTTTTTTTAATTTTTCCAATTTATCTTTTTTAATAATTTTTATAAAACATAGTTTTTAATATTTTTTATTAACCTTTTCAACAAATTTTTTTGTTAATACTCATTTTCAGGCAAGTCGCAGCTTACTTTTCCTACCCCTCAGCCATCACATTTGAATGAATAATTTTTCTTATCACAAAATACACATCAGGTGGCAACGCCAATGGCGATGTTCGCTGAGCATGTCATCAAACGTGTCTGACAACTTGTAGCACGTCTTATCACAGGCTTTAGTACAAGTTTTACGGTCCGAGTGTAAAGATAAGCTTAAATCAATTGAACGGAATATGTCCGAACTACAAAGTGTTTCATGTCTCGGTGGCGGCGTGCATTTCTGGAAGGAATTCATAAAAATCTATGAGAATTCGCCAGCTCTTTGGGATACGAGAAGTATGGCTTACAAAAAGCCTTACCTCAAGCGTGAAGCCTACATTAAGCTGCGTGATAAGCTACGCGAAATAGATCCAGACGTGCAAGTGGACTATGTGAAACGGCGCATTAACGGCTTGAGATCCTGCTACAGGCGTGAATTGCGGCGCATACAGGATAGCAAAATGAAAGGTGACGACTTGTATAGACCAACTTTGTTCTACTTCAAAGAGATGCAATTTCTTGATAATGTGCTCGACATTGATCTGGAACGTGATGCGCGCGAGGGCAAAGTAAGTCAAGTTAATTTTAATACATACGCGGCAGTTTTTACACACAATGAAAATAATACAAAGGTGACACCATCCGCAAACCGCTAATTTGTGCTCAGCGACATCTGTGCGAGGTCAGTGCGGAAAATAAGCAAACCTTTGTGTGCAAATATTTCTTCTTCTTCTGTTTGCGTTTGTTTATTTCCTGTGCTGACGTCACGCCTATTGTACGGCGCAATCTTGTATTCTATTGTTCTTAGCTGTTATTGGAATTGAATATTTTTGAACTCTCCAACAGGTGGAAAGACGTGGCCGTAAACCAAATTCGATTAATAAACTTTCGAAGAAGGTCGTCCAAAGAGATTCGTCAACTACCTCGGACTCTGAAGAAGATAGCAGTGACAAGTCCTCAACATCATCAACAGCGACACAACAACAACAAAACCGGCAATCCACTGCACCACCAACAACATTGTACGCCAATGCCAACGTCACGCGGTCGCAAGATGCCAGTGCTGAAACACAGTTTGCCACGACATCCGGCACCTCATACACAACACTCGCCTCCACGCCTTGGGCACTATCGCTGGAAGCACAAACTTTGGGCGCTAGTTGGGTTGCGCTCTATCATCGTTTAGACCGCAATCAACAGCTGTACGCCAATAAGGCCATAATGGAAGTGTTGTACCAGGGCGCATTGGGCCGTTTACATGCCGACTCATACAAAGCTCTGGAGCGTGAAATGAGCCACAATTTCCTGGATGATCATCGCATAATGGAAGCGATCAATGAGGAGTTGGCGACCGATTTTATAACCAAAGTGGATGGGGGAGGTCTTTACTGAGAGAAATTAAATGATTTAATTTTATAGTTGTACTTTGTGTTTTTGTTTTGTCTTATATTTGGTATTCTGTAGAAGGACATCGAAGCTTACTTTAATTAATTCAGAATACCTAGAAATAAATATCATTAGGAAATATAATATTTTATATGAGAATTTCAGATGAGCATAACTGGACAGTTTAGTTGTTAAGTGAGTAGATTTAGAAATGCGAGAACACATACATACGTACATATGTAGATATGTATGAACGAGTAATACTCGCACTGTTTGTTTTGTCCTTTCTTGTTATAAGACAATATAAATTTATTTTATGAATATTTTTTTACTTTGTTATTCTTTCTGGTGATTTTTAAAATAAAATTTAGTCTTTATTAAAAATATAAAAATAATTTTTATTAAATTTTCTTATTCTTCTTTTAAAATATTTCTTATGATAATCTATTTATATACTTCTAAGGGACTGAAAAAAATGTCTACTTGTTTCCTATAAATGTTAGTTATTAATTTTTCTCAGTAATCTTTTTTAATATTTTTTTATTAATATTTGTTTAAAAATTTCTTACTCGTCTTTTTAAATATTTTTTTATTAATATTTGCCAAGAACAGTTTTAATAAATTTCCTTATTCATATGTTCTTCCTCTGTTATTCTTTCTGGTGGTTGTCAGATGAGCAGATAAAGAAAGGAAAATAAAAGTTGTAGGTAAAAATAGTCAATATTTGCATACACGCATACATATGCACATATGTATTAATTTATTTGTACATGCAGTGCACATACGACATGCATATTTAAGCCGTCAGTAAGTCCCCATTTACACACAGAGACATCTGGAAGACAGACGCTGGAAATTCTTGCTTGATGCTTCATTCGCGGTCACACGAGCAAAATGGTTTTCGACAATTTGCCAAATACAAGTTTTACAATACAAATATACATATAGAAAAACAAAACCTATCGCCAGTACCGGTAACAAAAACCTTTCTCTCTTCCCCGTCCGTTCTTCTCCCACGGGAAATATTGTTCCCTTCCAATTGTTTCACTGTGTAAATCGGAACTAAATTGAAAAATATTTAATTATTATTATTGTTTTTTGAGTGAACATTTTCATTATCCTGACGTACTCTGGAGCCAGATAATTCGTTCTCACCTCACTGTGATTTGTTATTGCATAACTGGCTATGGTATCTGTACGAGCAGACTTGATTGCTTGTCCGGCGGCAATGCTGCCACAGATGCGACAATTTGGTTTTGATAAATATGTAAACAGATATTTCCACATTTACCAATTTGCACGAACCAGTAGTCAATAAATAAGATATTATCGGTAAATACACTGTTCGAAAATAAAATGGCAATAAATACTTTCATGCAACTTTCGCACTTTTTTTTTTAATTTTTAAAACTCCGCATATTTACGCCTAATAAGTTCAAACAATTATTGCAAATTAAGCAAATAAAAGGCGTATTTTCCAAGTGATCCACGGTATTTTTTGATTTATTTATTTATTTATAGACTAAGGTCTTTTAATAGTACTTCAACAATATTATAAAAAAACTGGACTGTTTTTAACATACAAGTTTCTTAATCTAAATTTTACACCAGTTCATTTACAAATCAATCCAATATATTTAACTTAACTATAATAATAAGAAGAAAAAAAAGCAGTAGGAAAAGAAAAGAAGGATTTAGAAAAGAAAAAGAAAAAACAACAGTAGTACGAGTAATTAGAGAATGTAAAGAGAAATGTAATGCGCTACTTTAATGCAATCAAACACTTTTAAAATAATAATAGACTTGTGCCCTGAAGTTAGATCTGTTAAGTCCAGCCTTCACAGTGTCGGGTAATGAGTTCCACACTTTAATAGCGTTAATGAAAAATAATCTAGATGATGGTAGGTAATTAAATTTTGGAACGATGAATTTGTTGTGTCTGCGAGACCTTACTGGTATCAACTTCTCTGTCAGATAGGGAGGAGACCTGATTAATATAAGTTTGCACAAAAATATGCAATTCCTAGCAGATAAATAACTATTAAGGCAACAGCCTAGTAGCCTTGATCTGAAGGCTGAGATATGGTCATATCTGCCAATCCCATATACATACCGCGTGGCTTTATTAAATGCCACATTAAGTTTATGCCAAGATATGGAGTCGAGTTTGCTGTATACCACCTCAGAGTAGGTGATGAGAGGCATAATTAGCTGGAGAACTAATTTGCGCCTCGTTTTCTCTGGCGTGAATGTTGCGGAGACACTCAGCTTTAGCGTAAATATTCCCCACAACCTTATTTATATGGTCAGCACAGGTAAGTTTTGTGTTAAGAATAAACCCCAAATTTTTTACCTTATCCATAAAGGTAAGGGAACTTGTACCTATCCACAATTTAGGGATATTGTCAACATGCACAACACTATTACATATAGGTAAGACATATGACTTTGACGCGTTCAGACATAAAGAGTTATCATTAGCCCATACAGAAATAGCAGACATATCACTGTTTATTTTGAAACATAAATCTTCAACGAGACCAATACGACTGGACAAGTACAATTGTAAATATATCATCAGCATACGCATGGACATTCACCTACTGACAAACGGTAAAAACATCATTGACAAGAAGACTGAGCAAAATTGGACCAAGAATAGACTCTTGCGGAACACCAGTTTGTACGTATCTAGACTGAGATGTTAATTTACTGGTCTTGACCTTCTGCGTTCTGTCACTAAGGTAGCTGGCCATGAGCTTCACCGCACTGTCTTTGAAGCCGAAATTGTGTTTAAGCTTCAAACATAATAATTTGTGATTCACTGAGTCAAATGCTTTAGAAAAGTCAAGTAAACAAAGTAGAGTCAAGTCTCCGTTGTCAAAACTAATTCTAGTGTCGTCCATTATTTTAACCATTGCAGTCGGGCAACTGTGACTTTGTTTAAAGCCAGATTGTAGTGGAGAGAGTAGACGATTGTTCTGTACAAATGATGAAATTTGCGTGGCCATCAAGTTTTCGCAAACTTTGGAAAATGCGGGCAGTATGCTGATAGGTCTATAGTCACCAGCATAAATAGCATTTGTCTTTTTTGCGACTGGGAAAACTATAGCCTTTTTCCATGCTGCTGGGAAACATGAACTAGTCAAGCAATGGTTTATTATATGGGTAAGGGGCCCTATTATATATTGTATGACTATACGGACGAATTTTAGCGAGATGCCATCATCGCCTACAGCATTAGACTTTATTTTGGATAAAGCTTTCAGGACACCTACCTCACTAACGGTCAAAAATTGAAACTGTTCTTTTAGAGTAGCACAAAGTGAGGACTCTTTTAAAATAGGAGCACAATTTGTTTTCTTACCAACACTAATGAAGTAGTCATTAAGTTCATCAAGGTCAATCTCACATTCGGAACTTTCCTTGCCATGGATTTCAAATTTTTTTTTTTTTTTTATAAAAAATATTCAACGAGTTTTAGAGCCAAAGAGTTTTACACGATGCCTTTTCACCCTGGGTGGAGCTTAGTGGCAAAAAGTGTGGAGAAGTCAACGAGGTAGGCAAGCACGCACGGTCAGCGAAATCGAGTGGCTTTTTGACGTTTCGCTTTCAAAGCTTTGCCACAAAAAATTAGTCTTTCAAACTAAAAATGCTTGCATATGGAGCATAAATTTAGTTTTTTTAGCACGTCCTAAATTTGCATATTTATCCGCAGAAACAGAGTATCATGACTTTGGATTTGATTCCGCATTTCCTCCCTATTTGTGGCTTCGAGAGGCCCGATTACCTTTTTCAGTTCTGCCCAAAGAGAACAGACATTAAGACATTCACTTTTTGTTTTAAAACTTTGCTAATTTTGATGAATCGTCATCCTGCATAAACTCTCATCTTAGGGGGTATTTCTTCTACTCCATCCTCCGAATTGCATCATTATTGATTCTTTACCGTGCATTAATGTTTTTTTTTCGCTTATACTGGATCAAATGCTGTGTAGGTATGTGGGTCGTCGAAAATATTGTTCTTCACCAGATGCAAACATATCCTTGACCGAGTTCAATAAAGTGCGCCAGTCATTTCTTTCTCGTGCTAACCGGCCAGTTGGAAACACCAAGGAAAGTGTAGTCCTTCTCCACCCGTTCTTTCCAACGAAGAGGAGACCTTCATCTCCCTCTGCAACAATCAGCTGGTACCTGGTCGAATTCTTTCAGAGCCCGAGCGTTTGTATTCATTTGGATGACATGACTCAGCCAACGTAGCCGCTGGATCTTTATTCGCTGCGCTGTCTATTGCGTCGTAAGTGCAAGCAACTCATTGTTCCATAGCCTGCGATTCTCGCCTCGTACGTTACGACGGGCATGGTGATAACCTTACAGAGTGTTAGTTTTATTCGTCGGGAGAGGACTTTACTAATCAGTTACCGACTTAGTCTACAGTAGCAGTTGCTGGCAAAAGAGGTTCTCTGTCGAACTTCATGGCTGACATTGTTGCCGGTGTCTGTGCTGGTTCCTAGTTAAACGAAGTCCCTTTACCTTTAAATATCACGTAATTAGACTGCCACACGACTCAAAAGATTAGAATTCAGAACATGGAAGGTTCCATACCATCCGAAATAGAAAGCCAGTTTATATGGGAGATTTCTTAACCTTATACCCTAAAGGCGCGGCCGCCGAAGCCGAGTGGCTTGGTGTATGACTTCCACTCGATAGTACACATGTTCAAGGCCGCGGGCATGTAACAACAAATTATAGAAAAATAGTTTTCTAGTAGCGGCAATGGTAAATTGCCGAGTGTATTTCTGCCATGGAAAAACTTCTCATAAAAACCCGTCTGCTGTTCGGAAGCGGCATAGAACTGTAAGTCCCTGCATTTGTTGAAAAAAGAAAGGATGAGGAACACCGCAAATATGCCTTATCTAGTCCGAGTTTTAGCACAGGAATCTACATATGTATGTACCTTCAGACTACTAAGTATTTAAGTCGATCTTTATTAACGCCGTCGAGGGCACCAACTCCATAGCACATTGACAATGCTCTGGTGCTTAAATAAAACACTTGTCGTGTGGTGGAAATTTTCGATCTTGCACCAAATGAATCTTCATAAAATATTATTTGCTCTAGCACCAAGCAAAAGCTCGCTAAAAATGGACTTATCCCATTCATATCTGATACCACAGATGCTAGCGAATAAATGCCGAAAAGCCGCTACTTAGCAACTTTTTAAGGCTAAACCAAATTTTATAAGTATAGTGGAATAAAATTTAACCTAATTTAAGAAAAGATTGAAAAATCAATGCCGTGAACCGTTTTCTTCCTCACACTTTTCTCCATTCAGCACAGCTGTTCGGTGTGTACTTGTTCGTAGGTCCCTCGCTAGTCAATAGACATGAAAAGTGAGAGCAAATGAATTGAAAAACACGCATGCGCTATGCCTAAGCTGCTGCAAAAAAGGAGCAGTGCTTACCGGCTGATACCAGCTAAGGGGAAAACCAGCTGACTGTGTTTCCGGAAAATGGTTATGTATGTATGTATGTGTATACGCAAGTGCTTAGGTGGGTCTTTATGTGCATGTGTGAGTACCGATGCTACAGCTGAGCTCTGCAAAGTGCCAAAAATAAATAGGCAGACACACACATACACGCATGTATTTACAATTAGATGCGCATACATATAGGGATGAACAAGGAAAGTGTGGGTGTAGAGGCGCAAAGACGCCCTGATTTGAGAAATTGGTATTGCAAGCGAAGCTAAGTAGAGAATTTATCCCAAGCGCGTCTATAAATACTTTCAATCCGTTCCAAATATAAATATAAAAATATGTATGCATTTCTTTATCCCTTTCGAAATTTTTGCTTCATTTGCAATCGTAACACGATATCAAAAGTTAAAAATAAAGAGGAATGTTTTTTATTTGTTTCTTAATTAAAAAAAAAAAAACGAGAATTTTTTAATTTTTTTTGAATTTTTTTGCAGTTATAAAACTGAAAAAAATAAGCTATGAATTAAACAAAAATAATCATCTTTTGATGACATAGCATAGAACAGCCGAATGGATACGAATGCCTCAGCTCTAAAAGTATTCATTGCGGTACCAGCTGGTTGCAGCATAGGAAGAGGAAGGCCTTCTCTGCGTTAGAAAGATCGGGTGGAGAAGGACTTGACTTCACTTGGTGTTTCCAACAAGCGTGGGTTAGCACTAGGTAGGTAGGCAGGGTGGTTGTCGTGAGACACACTTAGACCTTCGGCAGGTCCATTGTGATACCACTGGAGCTTATCCTTACTCTACGTGTTCCTTTTCAAACCATCCGGTTGCTTTAATAAACGAGCAGAGCTTCGTTAGTTTTAGATGGGCTATATCCGCTACATCGGTTAGAAATGCTGTATCGAGAGTGCGCAGCCTTCTCATAGCTAGGCTTTCACACTCACATAAAAGGTGTCTGACTGTTTCCTCTTCTTCTGTATTAAGACAGCTTCTACAGAAATCGAAGTACGGGAGTCCTAACCTTCTAGCGTGGCTGCCTATTAAACAATGACCAGTTAATATACCTATCATTTTTCTTATAGATTCTCTGTTGAATCTTAGCAAGATCTTCGATCGACCGCTGTTCCAGTTCGGCCATGTCTGTCTACTTAGTTCGCATGTTGTGAGGTTTTGCCAGATTGTATTTACCTTTTTGATGGTTTCCCAGTCTATAAGTAATTTAAAAGTGGCTATGGGCATGGGTATCAGCGCCTTATACGGTTCGAGATCGAGCGTTGTACCGGTTCTTGCAAGTTCATCCGCCTTACAATTTCCTGCAATGTTCCTGTGGCCTGGTACCCAGATAAGGTGCACCTTGTAGCACTTAGATACGTCATCTAGTAGTTTAAAACATTCTAGAACTGTTTTTGACGAGTGTGTTTTTGATTCCAGCGCTTTTATTGCTGCTTGACTGTCCGAGTAAATGAAGACTTCATTTGCGGATAATACTCTCGTTTTTATTTCTTTAAGTCCCTCTTTTATGGCAGTGACTTCCGCCTGAAATTCACTGCAATGATCAGGTAAGCGAAATGATTGGCATACTCCGAGTTTGTCGGAGTAGACCCCTCCACCTACTTGGTTGTCCAGTTTTAAGCCATCTGTGCAGATGTTTAAGTCATTTATCTTAACAATGAGCCCGTTATCCCATTCCTCTTTGGAAGGAAATACTGTGACAAAGGATTTATCGAAATTGATGTCCTTGGTCCTACAGAAATCCGTTGTGCTGGGAATGCAGGGGAATTGTTCTAAAATTGAGGAGTGCCCCCTTTGGTACGTTCTGAGTAGGCCGATTTCTCTTAGTCTGAGAGTTGCTTTGGCAGCTGTTTGCTTACCGTACTGCTCTATTGGTAAAATGTTAAGCATAATATTTAGTGCATCTGTGGGTGTGGTTCTGAGGGCCCCGCAGATGCAAAGACTGGCCATTCTTTGTACGTGTGCCATGGTTCTTTTACTGTACAATTTATCTAAAGCTGGCCATCATACTAATATGCCGTATGTTAGGATTGGTCTGACAATTGCCGTGTAAAGCCAGTATACGATAGATGGGGAGAGACCCCAACTTAGTCCTATCAGCTGTTTACAAGAGTATAGTGCTATTGTCGCCCTTTTTCCTCTAGCTTCGACATTTGCCTTCCAAGTTAGCTTTCGGCCTAGTATTAGACCTAAGTAGCGGGCCTCATCACTAAATGACAGTGCCGTTCCACCTAGAGTCGTAGGAGCTATATTTGGAATTTTATGTTCCTGGTAAATAGGATGAGTTCAGTTTTATTGGGGTTGACGCTTAGCCCATTTGCTTTTGACCAGTTTTCAACCATGTTTAGTAAATCTTGCATGACTTCTCTAAGTGTATTGGGGAGTTTCCCTCTTACTACCATTGCAATATCGTCCGCATATGCTACGACGTGTTGTCCTCTCTCCTCTAGGCTCTTTAGCAATGAGTTTAGTGCCAGCACCCATAGGGGGGGGGGGACAGCACACCGTCTTGAGGTGTTCCTCTGCTAACTTTTTTCTTGATCTCTGAGGCCCCTAGGGTTGCGATCACAAATCTGCTCAAGAGCATGTTTTTGATTAACTCAACCAGAGCGCCAGAGATCCCGAAATCCGTCAGTGCCTTTATTATGGTATCCGGTAGGATGTTGTTGAACGCGCCCTCGATATCTAGAAAGGCTACCAGTGTGAATTCTTTATTATACATTGACTTCTCGATTTCTGTAACAAGTGAGTTAAGTGCTGTTTCAGTAGATTTCCCTTTATAATACGCATGTTGTGAGATACTGAGCTTATTATGGCTGATGTTAACCCTAATATGCTCTTCTAAAATTCTTTCTAATGTTTTTAGCAGAAAGGAGGATAGGCTAATTGGCCTGAAATCCTTAGGTGTTGTGTGTGAACTTTTCCCCGCTTTGGGGATAAAGACCACTTTTACCTCTTTCCATACGTACTTGCTCAAACAGCTAAAGATCTTTCAATTATACATATATTAACAATAAAAAAACCGTGGGTACCACTAAATACGCATATACGCATTTTATATAAGGTGAGTACCCGGGTACCCCGGTTATAGAACAATGTCGAAAAAGTTGGTTATAGACAAGGGGGTTAAAGTCACCCCTCCTGTCGCTATCATTTTACTAGCTCAACAGACACGATTTTCTTTTCGGTACAAAAATGAATGCATCAAAAAACAGAAACAGAATAAAATGGTAAATAAAACTGTTTCATCGTGTAAACAACAAAATTTTACTTACATATAATAAAGCACGAGAGACCTTCAACTTTTCACGTTTGCAGAATTGAAGTTGAATGAAATGAAAAAATGTTTGCTATTTTCATAAATACGCCAACAGTCGCATAATCTGAACTCAAATATGAATTTGCTGTAATATTCGTCCATCCACCCATTCGTCCGTCCATCAAACTATTTCTCGGTTTCTCCATTTTTCTTGTTGTCATTCTCATATTAGTTTTCGCCATTATCGCCAGCGTTAGTGCGATAATTAAATCTGCATATACTCGTAAGCATACATCTGTATGCACACACACACACCCACATGCAAGCCTGCCCGATTTTCGCATGCGTCCCACTAAGTTGTAATACAATTTATGTTCAACTACTTGGACGCAGCACGCATTTGACGTCGGACGTTGTTAAACTCAGGCGGCACGGATCCATTTTGGGTAGCGTCTGTACGCTCGCAAAGTTGGCGATTGAATTCTAAGGCACAGCTGCGTTTCAACAGCACGTTTGCTAAACGTTCATATGTATGTGTGCATGTGTGAAAAGACCCTGTATGTTTCATGTTGAGCACAATAGTCCCAGACAGTAATCAAATAAAATAGTTCACACATTTAATTGTTTTCTTTTTCTTTTCAATTTTAATGTTTTTCTTTTGGTATTTTTTATTTTTATTTTACTTTTTATTATCTTTTTACTATATTTTTCGCTTCGCTTGTTTTCATTCCTTCTTCGCCAACTATTCCGGGTGTGATGCTTATTATCAGCAGCTCCATGTGGAACGCTTGCTTCATTGCTCCAACCACCAGCAACATTTCGCATTCAAGTGGTTAATCGTCCGCTGCCACCCAGTCCGTCGTCGTCGCCGCCATCTGTCTACCATTCTCCGCCATTGTGAGTACTCATTCGCGTTGGCTGATAAGCACATAGTAAATACGCATACATATGTGTGTATTTTTAAATGTCTACATACATACACACACACACACACACACACACACACACACACACATACATATGTACGTTGTATACTAATTATTTCTGCATATAGAAAAATGTAAATAAAAGTTTAGTATGCCGCAGAATGGCCTTAACGGCGACGCAAAGGCAAAGCTGTGGGGGTAGCGGCTGAATATTGGCGACATTTGTGCGATTTACTCAGTCTCAGTTGGACGGGAGATGTTGTTTGTTTGCTGTTGTAGTGCTCCTTAGGTAGCCTTTCAGGAATCAATTAGCACCTGAGGGTGAGATTTTGGTAAAATGCTTGTAACGAGAGCCTGCTAAAGTGTCTAACAACTTCGACCCGCAAGCTTTCTAACCTCAAACTAGCTTAGCTCATACCTGATGTATGCGAAACTCCGTTATTATTTTAAAAGTTTTTCACTCGCAGCCAAGTCGAATTTCAATGTACTATTTCTCTTTGTAGAAGAGCTGCAGTAGCAATAGCTTCAACTTTTTCCTCAATTTATATTAAATTATAATCTTAAATACTTTCACAAAATTACATTACTATAGCTCATTCGAAAGGGTGATGTATTCATCTCAGAATATTCCGTACAATCAAACAACTCATAACTCTGCAAAATAAGCTGAGAATACGCATGGGTATTCTCTCAGACACACATAATTTATGTATATATGGTCACTGACTCTTGTCGTTTCTGCGCCCAAGCCCCGAAGATTCCAATAAGCGAAGAAGGTTGAAACATCTCGGACGGTTGCAGCGGGAAGGAAAGCTCATACGCTCAGCTCTATCTAGCTCAAACTGAGATTTATTAAATGAACTGGGGCTGCATGAGGTACAGTGCTGAGTAGCGAGAACAAAAGACCATGAGGGCGAATTGCAAACCCCAAATCTCACTGCATATCTCTCCATCTGGTGCCTCATCTATCTAGCAATACGAAATCAGTATCGGAGTTCTTCCACGTTTATTCTCGGTTGGTTGTGGTATACTGCTCACTTTTTTTGTTTCAAAAATGTTTGTTATCGATTTTGAAAGCACTTGAATCCTTCGATATCTATGAACTTAATACGGCTGTTACGGTCAATCGCACAACGATTTATGTGTCACGACAATATTGTGAAATTAAACCTATCCCGGCGGCCGACGTAGCCGAATGGGTTGGTGTGTGACTACCATTCGGAATTCACAGAGAGAACGTAGGTTCGAATCTCGGTGAAACAACAAAATTAAGAAGACGTTTTTTCTAATAGCGGTCGCCCCTCGGCAGGCAATGGCAAGCCTCCGAGTGTATTTCTGCGACGAAAAAGCTCCTCATAAAATTATCTGCCGTTCGGAGTCGGGTTGAAACGTTGGTTCTTAAGTTTGTTTCAATACTATCCATTCATACATCCAATAATTATGTTTATGAATCTCTCACAAGTAAGGTATTACGCTCGTATGCTCTTTTTTCAATACCATTCGCTCGTGAGTACTTATATTTTTTTTTTCATTCTTACTTAACGCAATTACTTTTATTTACTTATTATTTTTTTCAATACTATTCGCTCGCGAGTAATTTTATTTAATTTTTTTCCAATACTATTCGCTCGCGAGTACTTCTGTTTATTTTATATTTTTCAATACTATTCGCTAACGAGTACTTTACTCATTTTTCTCCATACTATTCGCTCGCGGTTACTTTTATTCGTTTTTTTTTTAATACTATCCGTGCGCGATCTTTTGTTTGTGGTAAGTAGTTCATGACAGATTTTTTAAACGTTTTCACCTAAAAAGAAAGCGAATGAAACGGCTTTCACAACAATAGTTTTTGTTTATTCGTTAGATTTACTTTTTCATACATACACTGAAGCGTTTTAGGAAACTTATGTTTTTATTACGCAATCCCACTGCCCTCAGTGTGGCACTTGCATCGGAATTAAACTTCCTACCGCCACAGCACTGATGCCCCTGGTATTGCTGTCAAGTATTTCGTGGGTAAGTTGCTTAAGCACTTGACTCAACGTCCATTACTGTCCTCATGCAATAAATCAGAAGTCGCATAATACTGGTTGCTACCAACTGGCAAAACCAGTTCTTCCCCTGTCATATCTGTGCGCCCCACCCTACCAAGTCTCAGCTTTTAACATAGAAAAGTTTGTTTCTAAGTCTGATATCGCCAGTTTACCTACATTTCAACCTCTGCATAAGTTTGCCGATTTATTCGCTCTTATAAAAAATTTAGTTCATTGAATCCGGTATTAAAAAGGAGATTACTAACAGGTGGCGCTAAAGTAATCCTCCTATCAGAAAATGCTATAAATTTTGCGATTGGCCCCTAATGTCAGTTCTGTTTTGACATTTGTGTAGTAAACACACGTTAATAAACAATGTTACGCTACACTGCTCCAGAACGCGGAATATTGCTGACTATTTATTTGACCAATAATCGGTCGGTGACTTTGGCACAACGTGAATTTCGTCGCAGATTTCCTCGCCGTCCAACGCCTACTGGTGAAACACTGCGACGTTTAGCCGCTCGCCTCGAAGATACTGGCACAACACGAGATGCTGCCTGGCGTGGCAGACCCCGGAGTAGCCGTTCTGCAGAGAATATTGCTGCTGTAGCCGAGGATGTCATGGAAGCGCCGTCGACATCGACCAGACGACGTGCCACGTAAATGGGTATCAGTCGACGGTCTTTATAGCGAATTTTGGTACAAGATTTGAAGATGTTTCCGTACAACGTCCAGACGCTGCATCAGCTGTTAGCTGCTGACCGCCAATCGCGTCTAACATACGCTCAAGCCATCCTTAATCACCACCAAGAGGAAGATGAGTTTTCATCAAAAATAATCATGAGTGATGAGGCCCATTTCCATCTTAGCGGGTACGTAAATAAGCAAAATTTACGCTTCTTGGGCACTGAAAATCCGCGTGTAACCCACGAAAAGCCATTACCCCCGCTCAAAGTCACTGTATGGTGTGCTGTTTTCGCTGGAGGAGTCATCGGACCTTTTTTCTTCGAAGACGTCGCTGGCCAAACGGTTACTGTGAATGGTGAGCGCTACAGAGCAATGATCAACGAGTTCTTTTTGCCGCAATTTGATGAATTGGGATTGAAAAACATGTGGTTCCAACAGGACGGTGCAACGGCACACACTGCACGTGCCACAAGCGATATGCTGAAGGATGCATTTCCCGGGCGCCTAATCTCCCGTTTTGGCAATTTGCACTGGCCAGCAAGATCGCCTGATTTGACCGCTCCAGACTTCTTTTTGTGGGGCTTTTTGAAGTCGCGGGCTTATGTCAACAAGCCTCAGACTCTTGCAGCACTTAAAGACAATATCCGTCAAGAATGTGAGGACCTATCGCCGGAAGTTTTGGCCAAAGTGATGGAAAATGCCATAAAAAGGGCTAAAATGGCAATCAACTGTGGCGGCGGCCATTTACATGACATCATATTCTCGACTTGCTGTAAAAAAAATTAAAAGACCAAATAAAAATAATCCACAAGAAGAATCAAAGTTTTTCATTTGTTTTTTAAATTACAGCCAAAAAACGTCGCAATGTTACTTTTGCGCCACCTTGTAGATACACAGCGTTTACAGTGCCTACAAGTAGTTTAAACAGCGAGGAACAGCGTAAAGATCACTCCATCCATTTTTGGTTGTTCATTTGTTTTTTGTGTGTTGATAGTTTATCTCGTGTAAAACAAACTTTTTAAAAGAAGACGCTATACAAACTCTGAATGCCAAATCAAACACTTTCTCACACTTCGCACTGTGCACATTTCAGCCACTTCCACTTTAAAAAAGAAAATTACTTCATTTTTACGGCTTTATTATTAGCTTCATCTGCTCTCTTTATATTCTGCCTGTTTTCTTCAGGATCAGCGCCCTCATTCCAGCGCTTCATCTTTAATGCCAATACTTTTTTTACCACTTCTGCGCCAGCCTGACCACACTCAATGCACCAAGTGCTCCATCTACGAAAAACATTTATTCTTCTTTCAATTACTCTTATGCCAATTTAAGTCCGTAAGCAAGTTTATAAGTAATTCTATTTTTATCTTCCACGAAATTAAACTTTCCAGCAAAGCGGTCACAACAGTTGGACCGTTTAATTAAAAGCGAGCGCTGGCTGAGTGCAAAAAGTGCAAAATAAGAGCTAAAATGATTGAAAAAATCTGCGAGGTAAGAGAGAGTGCAATGCGGAAAAGATAACAAAAACAAATTAGAGAAAACGAGCAAAAAATACGAAACGCCACTTTAAAGCACTTTTGGTTTTTTATAAGTTGTCACATCAATTCGACTCTAAATGCGTCTGCATGTGGCAGGCAACTTATACATACATGCATATGTGTGTATGTATGTGTGCTTGCCCATCTATGTGTGCTGTCAATTAGAAATGGACGTTAATTTATTAAATCAACGGACAACTGTTCTCATTACTTGCAGCGACTACAGTCACGCATACACACATACTTATGCATGTATGTATGTATGTGTATTATGTATGCATCCAAACAAGCAAATAAAACGAAGCATAATTTTGTTATTGAGTAGGTGCTGGTTCTGGAAACATACATATATAATTGAGGCAAATTTTAAATTAAAAATATGGCTTTGGACTGATTTTCAAAAAAATTGTAATATTAAGTAAAATAAACTAAAATTCACCGTCCATCAATTGACTTAAGATCTCATTGTCTATCTGCGCAAATATTCGTAAATATTTTCAAACTTTATTATTATTTATTGCATGCAAATATACAGTGGCGGCTATAAATGTGTGTACATAGAGTTATTGGACTTGCATTTAAAGAACTCGGGGCTTTAAGGGAAAGTGATGCGAACAACTCAGCTGCTACCCTCTAAACGACTACCTTCACCCACTGTCCTAGACTTCCTGTCCTGAACTTGATTTTATTACCAAGGCTCTGTCGATCGAGTCATGCGGTATAACCTTTCCATTAGCGAGGAAGAAATTCCAATGCCTTCAAGTCTGGTGGATGCAGAAAACTAGTCCACTACTCATCTTAAACGTATGGATTACTGAAACCGTTGAGGGCCTGTGCTCCACCTAGGTACCACGGGACAATGTATCTATTGTATATTTAACATTTATCAGTTCATTTATCAGAAGATGGACTACTTTTTTTAGTCCATATACGACAAGTGATGATCCCATTGTAGGAGCTGATCTGGTGGAGCCAGTTGTATATATAATAATTTTATGAAAATATTTGGCTCAGTCGCAAATGGCACCTCGATAAAAAGGTAGCATAAACCTGTCGAGTAAAATTAAATTATACCAAAAAAGTTAATATATCTACCGCAGTAAGAGCACAGACAACAGAAGCTACTGGCCTATGCTCCAAGGTAAACGACTACCTCGCCTGCCTTTCTCGCTTCTTCAATGCGAGGAACAACTTTCCCCCACTAAATCCACGGCGACCCTTTTCACCACCTGAACAAAGGAGGTCAAGCTGCCACTCACGGTAAAAGCCAACGACACACCAATACCGACGGCTAACAACCCCAAAATATTGGGAGTTACCTTCTACAGCTTGCTCTCCTTCTCAGCGCATACAACCGCTATTGCAACTAAAGTACAAAATCGCAACAAGGTCCTCAAGTCGCTTGCTGGCCGCACTTGGGGCAAAGATAAGGAAATGTTGCTGTCGACTCTCAAAGCAATAGGCCGACCGGTTCTAAACTATGCTGCACCTGTCTGGTCGCCTGGAACCAGTGATTCGCAAAGGACGTAGCTTCAGACCTGCCAAAACACTGCAATAAGAACCGCGACAGGATGTCCCTTGATGCCCCCGATACAACACTTACACGACGAGGCCCACATGCTGCCTGTGAAGGAGCATAACAAACTGTTCAGCAAGCAGTTTCTGCTAGGGTGTTAACGCAGGCCTCACCCATGCAGACATCTGCTTGAGCCGGAGCCACCTCCTAGGCACGTCAGGAGGCATTTCCTCATTTACGCGAAATAGATCCAAGACAGCTATTGGATCGGACAGTGTACAGACAGACCATAAACGACATTCATTGGGAGACCATTACCAACTTCCTAAGCTCCCGACCCCCGAATGTCGTTATCGGAGTCCAACCACCACCAGTCGTAGACGAAGAGCTCCAACTTCCCCGAGAGTCCCTCGTAACCTTGGCACAATTACGTTCTTGATACTATAGCAGGTTAAACTCCTACTTATTCCGAATCGACCTCGAGATACCAAACATATGCCCGGTAGGTGAAGGCACCCCGCACGACACTAACCACCTTTCCACATGCCCCATCAAACCCACTCATCTAACACCCCTCTCCCTCTGGACCCAATCTGTCGAAACAGCTAGTTTCCTGGGCCTATCGTTAGATGAGCTAGACGAAGACGACCGGTAATTACACTACACTGACAGCGCAAAGTTACTGCTACAACAACAACAACTGAAGCTATCGTAATAACATTAATGCTACTGCAATTTTTACATCCACAACTGTACGCATTGTGAATATATTTTTAATTCTATTCAAATAAAACTTAATTCACAAGCAACTGTGTAAGTAGTGTTTCCAGTCTGAACTGGACTTGATAGTTTCTATTAGAGGTGTTATCACTATACAAAAAAAAAAGAAAAACAATAGAAAAAAACGTGGCCGGCTTAGCTGATGAAACTGTCGCTATTGCTGTCGCAGCTTTGTTATTGATTCTGTCGCTGATAACACAAATACTTTATATTATGCTGTATTATATTTTAATATTTGATTTATATTTTCTTTGAACTCAAATGTCTCTCACTTCGATTGCTTTTCGCGCGCTGCTATTTGACTTGATTTTCTCTGCGCCCAGCTATGATAATCACTATGCCCGAGAGTAGTGGCGGCGACAAGCAGAACCAACAAAATATATACACACAATGTATATATTTAGAAAAATAAACATGGTTTTAATGATAAGAATAAGTTGAGCGCTGGTTACTAAAAATAGCCTAGTATTGCTTCTGCTGAACATGAAAACGTCATAGAAATGAAACACTTCGCATTTGATTGGAAAATACGAACAGGAGCGCACATAAATATGGAAGTATTATTCAATCCGAGCTAAATAAAGCGAAATTATGAAATGAAATAAAACTTAAGAAAACTTTTTATTATTATAATCCATTCGATCAACCTCATTTTTTCCTAATTAATCTGACCGCATGGCGTTAATAGTGGCTTGAATAGTGAAATAAATCGAGTGTTGAGCGCGCCGTATGGCAAGTTTTGACGTCTTGTTGGAACCAAGTGTCGTCGATGTTTCGCTGATTACTTTTTGGAAACAAGTATTCAGGCAGCATACATAGATCTATAGGACTCGTCATCCACTGTAACGGCAGCTCCTTTCTCATTCCGCTAAAATAAGGGCCGATGATGCTGCCAGTGCTCTATGAACTTCGTGGACAGATTTATTTTGGAAGCATTGTTCTGGCGTTAAACAGTTGATGATGACTTGGCAAACCATAGAGAACGGAAATGTCAACACAGTTGACCATTCTCAGCTATCAAACCATTCGATATACATAGATAGTTCAATATCATGCAACTAAAAACACCCGATATATGTATATGTATATGTATATGTGTATGTATATTAGAGCTTATACATATTTATGTATTAGGCCGGGTCGATTTGTGGGAAGGCAAAAAAATCGCCCATTGCTCTGTGAAAATTATATTCTAGGGATCAAAATAAGAAACTTTGCCGAAGGAACCATACCTCTAAAACGAATTGTGATGTCCCCCAATTTGGGTCGATCTTTTTAGTTTCTTTTCTATAACTCACTTAAATTAATTTTTTCATTTACATATGTCCTGACTAAATAAAGTTCTTAAGACAAAAAATAGATATTATTATAAATAAATAAAAATAAAGGAAAAACATAGCCATTTAGCTGATTTTTTCATGTAAAGGCCAAAAATGGTGATATTTGGAAATTGGTGGACATCAGAATTCATTTTAGAGGTATGGTTCCTTCGGCAAAGTTTCTTATTTTGATCCGTAGAATACGATTTTCACAGAGCAATGAGCGATTTTTAAATCGACCCGCCCTAGTATGTATGTATAAGAAGGTTCTAAAAAATATAAGAGTATCTTAGAAAACTATTTATGAGGCAGATATATTGCACAGTTCACAGTCGATATATTCTCTCAAGAGCGCTACTTTTACTACTAATTGTACAATAATTGTGAGGTATATAGAATGCAAATTTAAAGTTATTCCCTGTCTATAACTAATAACCAACAGCCCATTGTGACTGCCTTCACCACTTCCAAGTAAATATCTGATCTATCAATGCGGCTAAGCCTTATCAACTGAAGCTTAAAAGACATAAAAACGTAAATTCCCTCTATGCCTGACCCCAAGGGCTATACATTTAGTGTGTCGGGTTTGACTTATTCCTAGGTGACCTGTTTGTATGTATGTATATTTGCATTCCATTTTAGTAAGCTATCAATCAGTTCATAGTTTACCCATTAGTTAACACAGCTGCAAAACTTGGTATTTTCAAGTGCAATATTTTAATTAAATAAACGCAACGCTTTGACGTACTCAAAAAAACCAAACAATAAAATAAAAGAAGTGTATTTTGTTTTGAATCAATACGAGTTGATATTCATACAAACATATTATATTTTTAAAGCTAATAGAGCTAGCCTGAATTTAATTGGCTCGGCTTGACAGCTCAAAACTGTCTACTCATTCAAATCCATCCAAAGTCACGTACGGAACGTGACCATAAAAATGATAAGAGTCACTTTTTATCACATTTGAAGTGGGACTATTTTTAAAATGTTTACTGAGAAGCGACTGATAAGGTCATAAGAAACCGAAGACGTAGGGGACCTAATTCTTACTCATATTTTTTAGACATCAAAGTTGCAGTAATGATGAGACTACAAAGCACTGCTGACCAAAAACTACAATAACTGCAAATCTACCGGCCTAAGTGATGCAAAGAAGAGACTCCCCTTCGCCCTGCCTGCACTCAAGAGTGATAGAAGTGCTCTTTAAGGGGGGAGCCTGGTTTATAAGGCCAAAAAAATCAATTTTTTTTTTTCGTTTTAAGGGGGGACCCTCATTTATCGGGTCAAAAAAATCGATTTTTTGGAAATAATTTTAATCTATTCTACAACTATTAAAGAATATACTTACAAAATTTCAAGTCGATATCTGTATTTTTGAAGGAGTGACAAAATTTTTAACAGGACGCGACGGGTGGCCTGATCGCCTGTATCCAAAACTTTAAACGCGTTTTTCTCGAAACATCATTTTTCGATTTTGTGTACACAATTGAGAACGCTGTATTGAACCAATCAGGCTTTACAATAGCTCATTTTAAAGATAATTAAATTGTTTTCAATGTGACATTAAGTGTTTTTTTAAAAAAAAAGATTTTCATATTTTTTTGTAATTTTAAAGTCAATTTTTATGCATGAAAAATCACTTTTAACATAAAACTGGGTAAAAAATATCAATTTCGACATTTTTTTTTAAATCAAAATGTCACATCGAAGGTATTATCCTAAAGTTTTAAAAAAAATTTGGTTTTTTTATTTCAGAAAAAAATTCAGAGCGCTAGAATGTACACAGATAGAATGAGGTGCCATGGACGAGGTGTATATTTCCATACTTAAAATGTTTTTTTTCTTCTCCGAAAATTTTTGTAGACAGTCAAGACATTTATTAAAGTACTTTATGAATTACAAAACGTTTGAAGTTATTTTACCTGAGAAAAAAATTCCCAAAAATGATGCATTTTTCGACCGTCTAAATGAGGGTCCCCCCTTAAGCGATTCCTAATATATGCATTTCAGAATATTCACATAAAGTTCCTGAGCCTAATTCTCAATATTTCCGTATATACAAAGCCAAAGGTAGGCGAGCGTTAGGTAGTTACGCTGTGACCGGACAGCTATAGTACAAACTTTATCTTCTTTTCTCGACTTTTCATTTTTATGATTTCTTTAAATTGGCGTACATGAATGAAAAAAAACTAATGAACCTTTTGAAATAAATCATAGCTTGTTCCCTTCAGTATTAAATTCTTTTCTATTTGAACTAACAAAATAGATAAAAAAAAATTTTTCAAGATTTTTATACCAAGTTGAAGTAAATTTTTTTTTTATAGAAAGGCATTTTTTTCTTTAAAACTTCCAAAAGGTTGAAATTTTGGAATTTCTCTCAGTTTTCTTAGTTCATCTAGAATAAAAAATCATGGTAATTAGAAATCCATTTGAATTTTTTGCTTTAGATAATAATTACGAGCTGTATCTTGTACGCCAGTTGGAGGCTCCAGCGTTGCAGCGCTTTACTAATTTCTATGTTAAATATTTTGTTCAACTTATTTTAACCAGTACAAACATTTTTTATACTTTTAAAATGTTCATTAAAAGATAGAAAAAACGTTTCAGTGCTAAATTAGTTTTTTCCTTAAAAAAAATCGCAAAAAGATGCAATTTTTAGACCTCATAAACCAGGCTCCCCCCTTAAACGATTTTCTCAGTATTTAGAATTTGTAAGTTTAAAAAATTATTGTTTTCTCCATAAATATGATGCTAAGACCAGTCAACCAAGCTGACGCATTTCAGACTCATCTAGTGTCATAGATTTGGAGTTGAACCTGAGCTGTAGTTCACGTATAAAAAAAAATTTTTGGAGAAATTGTAAACAAAAAAACACAACGTCAAGAAAAAGTGATTAAAGTGTGATTTGATTTGGATTGATTGTTGATGATGGCTAATTTTGTTATTGTATATTTTGATGGAATATTTTAATATTTGAAAGACTCCCAAAAATATCATGTTTCAGCGTCTAATATGACGCCTTAATTGGACTTAGGATGGCGTGCATTTATGAGAAGGAAAATACACTCTTTTCTGACTTTTTTTGAGCGCCTAATGGGGACCGAATATCAGAATTTTTGTATTTCTCTGGCTCGAGAGAGTTTGGAAGTGTAGAAAAATAAAATTTTGTAGGCAAAAATTAAAAGTTAGGTTAATGTCAATAAAGAAGATGAAAGAAAAGTGAATAGCAAGAATTAAACAATGAACAGAAAATTATAAGATTGCGTGAGCTCAAGAGCTGATTTGTTGAAATGCACTTAAATGGTACTGCGATATTTTACTGCAACATTTTGTATTATCTCAACGATGGATTGCATTGAGGAGAGTGAATGGCAGTATAAATATTTGCATCTGACTTGTTTTGCTAGCGTTAAGTATGGCATTTTTGAAAACATGCAAATTTAAGCGTTTTAATATCCACTTTGATTCATACTTAATTGGGCAAAGTGTCATTTTGAAGTTTAGTTTCGAAGAAGGATAAATCCTAAATGAATTAGCGAAAGATTTCATATACAGGGTGGGCCAAATAAGACCTACTGATGCTACTACTACTACTACTACTAGCAGTATGCGCAGTTGCTACATCTTGTTGAAACCACAAATTAGGATACTGATCCGCCATTGCCCGCAAAAAGTTTTCAATGAATGTTCTGTAAAAAGCTCCTGAAATCGATTCCGGCGATTCCTCATTTTTGAGGAAATATGGACCGATAACTCTAGTGGCCATAACACCGCACCAAACAGTACATTTAGATAGGTGCTACTGATGTTGGTGGTGTTGCCCTTGGATTTTCAGAGCCCCACAATTTACAGTTTTTACATTTAAATAGAAATGCGCTGCATCCGACATCAAAACATTATTTAAAAAATCAATTTGTGGGGCTAATTGTATAAGAATAGAAAAACTTGATAATTTAAACGCGATGTGTTGTACTGTAGGGATCCATAATAAATTTCCAACAATTCAATTATAACCTACAAAAAGAGAAAAATAAATATGTCAAAAAAAAAAAGATATTTCTGCCTAACATTAGTAGGTCTTATTTGGCCCACCCGGTACTTATGTACATATATAGATACATTCTTAGGTGTATTTTTAAAACTAAATAAAGCAAAAACATACATTACCTCAGTCTCGCCAGCTTTCTTTCTCCTCCTATTCCTCTTTCTAATTGGCGTCTAATCTCTCGCTTATCGCCAATTATACGTTCGCCTTATGTTAACCTGCAACTGGCAATCATAGTTATCTATAATAACATACATATGTATGTACACATCTATGTATATGTATATAGTATAATTACGTAAAATGTAGTGTCTAACAACAGTCTATAAAAATAAAATCTATGAAAAATATGAAGCATTGAAATACAATAATTATATTTTTTTCACTATTTCTTATGCTATTATTATCAGAAAAAATGAAATATAAATATACATACATACATACATATGCGTAGTATATAGCAATGCAAATCCCGCTCGATGTTCTCAAAGTATCAAAGATCCCTGCGTTGATTGATATAAATCTTAGGATAATTAAAAACATTTTTTTTTGCAACTAAAATTTTAGGAATGATTTTAAATAAGGTTTCATGAAAGAAAATTTTCTATCAAAAACAAAGTCTCGTTTTTGTGGCGTTCAAAGCAAACTAATACTCGCTTAAGTGCCTGAGAATATAGATAAGTATGCCACTTTTACGTGCAAATGATGTACTTTTTATATTGGGTAGTCGAAAAAGTCTTTTCGTATTTCTAATCAAACTTCAACTCATTTTTTTATATTTATAATGAACTTTATTAAACCAAATATGTACCATTTTGGTCGACCACCTTTTGCCATTTTTCTTCTAGAGACACTATTCCATCAGTGTAAAACTTTTGTGGTTTCTCGGCGAAAAACTGCGACAAGTAATTTTCACAGGCTTCTTTTGAAGCCAACTTTACTCCATTAAGGGAGTTCTGCATTGACCGAAACAAATGGTAGTCCGATGGTGCAAGCTCTGGGCTATATGGTGGATGCATCAAAGCTTCCCAGCCAAGCTCTCCCAGTTTTTGCCGAGTCATCAAAGAAGGGTGTGGCCTAGCGTTGTTCTGATGTAAGACGACGCCCTTTCTGCTGATCAGTTCTGGCCGTTTTTTTCGATTGCTTGCTTCAATCTCATCAGTTGTTGACAGTAAAGTGTAGAATCAATCATTCGAGCAGGCTGGAGCAGCTCATAGTGGATAATTCCTTTACAATCCCACCAAACACACAGCATAACCTTTCGAGGCGTCAATCCTGGCTTTGCGACCATTTGTTGAGTTTCATCACCCTTGCACGAAGATCTGTTTCGCACATTATTGCCGTATTTGATCCACTTTTTGTCTCCTGTTACCATTCGCTTCAGAAATGGTTCGGTTTCATTTCGTTTCAGCTAAGAATCGCAGATATTATTTCGGTCCGTTAAATTTTTCACAGACAATTGATGTGGTACCCAAACATCGAGCTTCTTTTTGTAACCAGCCTTTTTTAAATGGCTCAAAACCGTTTGATGATGAGTGTTTAGTGCCTTGGCGATGGCATGGCAGCTTATGTGACGGTCCTGGTCAATCTTTTCCTTAACTTCATCGACTTTTTCAACGATAGGTCGACCGGAGCGAGGTGCATCTTTCACATCGAAATTTCCAGAACGGAAGCGAGCGAACCATTGTTGAGCTACACGAGCTGATACGACGGCCGCCTTTTTTATTTAGATTAAATTCAGCTAAGAGTTTGAAGAGTTAGTAATAAATGCTTTGCTATGCTTACAAGCATATCTTAACTAACCAATTTTTATTTAATCATTTTCATTTTATTTATTTATATTTTTATTTCATTTTTTTCACTATTTATTTTTCTTATAAATTTATTAATATATTTTTATTTAATTTTTTCGTTATTTTTATCTGATTTATTTTTATTATAAATTTATTAATATATTTTTATTTAAATTTTTATTATTATTTTGTTTGATTTATTTTTTATTAAATAATTTATCAATAATATGTAACCGATTTTTACCACTCATATTTGTGTATAAGTTCAAAAGGAAATTTTAAGATGCAAGACACAGTTTGTCCATCTTACCGATTTTCCTAAATCTAAACTCTTGTAAAAGCAAAAAAGAAATATATATCTATAAATCAAGTTATTGAATAATCTAGTTTCAGCTTTTTAGTTATTATTTCTTTTGATTTTTTTTTAGTTTTTTGCAGTTAATAAGTAATATTTTAAGTTTTCTGCGCAAGTTTTTATGCCATAATGTCATACGAGTTCAAATTTGTATATTTAAACAAACGAAACAAAATTCAACGAAATAGTAACTCGGAATGAATTTCGGGATCCCGGTATTACATTAAAAATTCCGGAATCCTGAAATAAAAATTACTGGTAATATTAGCATTCGCAGTCGTAAAGTCTTGTGTTTTTTCTAGTTTTAATACTTTTTTTTACGTCACTTGTTTAAATATTGAAGCTTACTATCAGTTGGAGTATTTGTATGAAAGCAAGCCGATTTTGGAATTAACCCGTCGTTTGGCAGATACATATTTCAATAGTCACATTCGCATTCCAAATTTCTGGTTTATGAAAAAGAGAAGCGACTTTGTCATTCAAACTTTGAGATTGCAACAATGGAAAGAAAAATTTTTTTAGCCATAACAGAATATTTCTAACAAATAAAAAAACCCAAAGGTGTGCAAGAAGTTCCAAAAGTTTGAGTTGGCAATTAAACATTGAAAATCTATGTATAGCTTTCAATTGCCCGAAGTCTGCCCTATACTCCGACTAGGAGCGATTACATGTGCCGATATATTTTTTTGTGAAGTAGTTCCTTAGTTCTTCCTAAAAATGACATCTCAAAGTGTATATTAACAAGAAAAAATAAGAACCAAGAAAAAAACAGAATCACCCGAAAATATCAACTGTTGAACGACAGGCCAGTGGCATTGGAGGTTTGTTGTTCACACTCTGTCCCGCACAAATTTGTTAAGGGGACAGATACCTGTAAACGGCCATATTTTGACTTATTTTTATTAAAATTATTTAAAATGCAGAAGTCAATATATTTTTTTCAAAATTGGCATACAGTTTATTTATACATTAAAGTAATATACATTTTTTTTATTTTAATCATTTAAAATGGCGGATGTACACTCACTTCTTCCAGGAAGGTCGCATCGGCGCTTCTCAATCGGCGGGCATTGCACTATGGGCTGGCATCAAGAAAGGTGGCCAAAAGTCGGTTTTGGAACTGGGACCAATGGAGTATATTTTTGATATCTATACACTTTAGAGCAGCTATGAGCAAAATTTCAGAGAATTTCGTTTAGTAGTTTTGCCATTAAAGGGCGATAACCATTCATACTTCGGCTTTTTTTGCACTTGGTCAGATAGTTAAAAACAGTGCGAAATTCGAATATCGCTCAAAATATTTTTGGTAAATTTTACGTTTTTGTATTCAGTTAGAATATTCCAACACAGATTATACTGAAAAAGCTTTGAAATAAAGGAACTTGACGAAAAAAAATTAATTTTATTCTTAAAATGTTGTTTTTTACCAAAAAGTTTTAGCCGTCGAATGCTGGCAACTTTTGGCACTCCATGATATTAACAAAATTTCAATATGAAAATATTCTTTGAAGTATCTATTATTACCTATTAATGCGCAAATGTGCGCTTTTTAGTATTTTCAGAGATAACGGTAAAAACGTATGTGCGCTCTGAACAGCTTTTGTACTGTGTCTATGTTCAAATGCCCATAACGTTTTACTGAATTGACAGATTTGAGTCATTTTTGATATATTAAAAATATTTTTAAAAAATCGTTACACAGCCAATAGAAATGTTTTTTTTGTTTACATTACAAAAGTAACAAAGTAGCCATGATAAATTAAAAAAATCGTTGGGAGAACGTAATTCTGATTGGGGGAAGGTTTTTTTAAATGTCTAGAATTTTGCTTCTAACAACATAGTAGGCATTAAATCAAAAATAAATTTCAGAAAATTCGAAACTTAGTTGGTCGGCTCATTGTTAAATGCAATTTAATCAAAGCTGTTTCATTATAATGGCGACATTCACGAAGAAGGAAATTTTAGATGCCAATGATGCTGAAAAAGGAAGCGGTGTAAAATATATTTTAAATAAATTACTAATTGAAGAAAATAAGGTACATTCTGAGGATCTTAAGCGTTTAGTTAAGATGGTTGCGTCTCTTATTTCTAAAAGAAAGGTTAAATACAAAAAAACCAAAAAAAATAATAAATCATTTACAGAGAAAAATGTCGAATGGATTAATTCACAGTTTCTCATTCCAGAATTAAGAATAAAGTCTAGTTCCGATTCTTCTTCCTTGAAACGTGGTCGCCCATGTGTTGAATTTGAAAAAATGTCAGATCGATCGAAGCGGCGGGCAATTGCAAAAATAAGCCAGCAATGTGAAAACGATCCTCTAAAAATATTATTGGCGGTACGACAAGCTGCAATAAAGTCTCAGGAGTGCGAATTAAGTTCGGTTTTGAAGAAAATCATAGAAAACCCAGAGTATTGCGTGAAAATAAAGCAATCCAGTAAAGCCACGCTTTCACTTATTGTGAAATCTCCTGAAGAAGCTCTGGCTTTTTTGATCGATAATGGGCTTTCAAAATCAGTTTATACAAATATAAGGTTAGCAACAAAATTAAGCGGAGCTGATGTTTGGCCTCCTTACGATCGATTAAAGGAAGCTAAAGAGCAATGTAGACCTCTAAAAGAGTCCAGATTCGAAATCAGCGACCTCGAAAACCCCTTTATGCAAATATTTGTATAAAAAAATTGATTTTTTAAAATTTCGGTCGCCATATTGGATCCGCCATATTGAATTTTTAAATTCTGAGTCCAGATTCGAAATCAGCGACCTCGAAAACCCCTGTATGCAAATATTTGTATAAAAAAATTGATTTTTTAAAATTTCGGTCGCCATATTGGATCCGCCATATTGAATTTTTAAATCCTGAGTCCAGATTCGAAATCAGCGACCTCGAAAACCCATGTATGCAAATATTTGTATAAAAATATGGATTTTTTAAATTTTCGGTCGCCATATTGGATCCGCCATATTGAATTTCTAAAATCTGATTTCAGATTCGACATCAGCGACCCCAAAAACATTTATATACCAAGTTTTACGAAAAAATGTTTTGATTTCGATTTATGGCCGCTTTTCCTTGATGCCAGCCCATAGTGCATTGTAGCATCGGCGTCAGTGAACTGAATACCAAAAACCAAAAGTTTTTTTGTTTATTAATGTCATAATTTTTATACGAATTAAACAAAAATGAAAAAAAAACATTCGCGGAATAAAATGCATAAAAAAAAAATGAATTTCAGGGCGAATTTTCCTACTATTTTCGCTTCGAAAAAATTATTTGTAAATTGTAAATTCACATAGAAAGTAATATCATAAAAGGGATGTGTGCAAAATTTCATGGAGATCGGTCAACAACTATTCGAGTTATCGTGTACGTCAATTCGAAAAATATAGTTTTTAGAAAAACGCGTCTAAAGTTTGAATACATGAAAACTCCGCTCCCAGCGCTCGAACGCAAAGAATAGGGTCGTCACGGTTGACGATCTATAACATAAGAAATACTTAAATTTAAAATAAATCCCAACTTTTTTTGACATATTCGTAAAGGATTATATTAACATTTTATGAAAAAATAAAAATTTTGTTTTCCAAATTTTACAGGTATAGGTATGTCCTCTTAATATAAACTAAATTTCAAACCACTTCTTTCACAAGTTCAGCGAATGTTTGAGAAATAGCTAAAGAGTTCACGATTTGTTTTAAAAAACATATACGAAAAGCTCAATATATGAAATGTGCTCAGTAAATTATTTGATTGCAAACTTTCTTGAAATAAATTTATTTTATTTTATTATTTCATTCCCCTAATAAAATTGCTGTAATTCCCAGCAGGCTCGTAAAATAATTTGATAACATTTGTGGGCATGCCGTATCTTTTGAAAACAGTACGAAAGACTTTCTCGCACACAGAATACTTGAGCCAGAGCTCAAATAAAACAATGAGCGAGCTCACTTCAAAGTTCAAATTAACACCTAGCATTTCTCTTTCCCAGAGCTGAGCAATTAAAAAAAAGGTAAAATAAAAAAGGTACGACCAAGCCCATCGGCCAAGCCGAGGGTTAATAGACATATGCAGGCACGATGTCTGGAAGCCTGTTTTTTATTTACTTCTGAACATGGGAGTATACTCCTGCATATATGTATGTACATACATACATACATACTATATGTATGTCAAAACTGTGAAATTTATCTGCATATGTAAGCAAAAGCGTAAGTTTTATCTAATATGTACAACGCGCATTACTAGTGATTTGTCAAATAAATAAGTTTGCCGGCTAGAGTTTATCATAATCTTTCGTACATACATACATATGTATGTGCATACATTCATACATACCATACATTGGAATTTGGGACACACGTTTTAAAAACACATTTTCTAATGCGTAATTTAATTTTCTATTATGATAATTGATGATCGCTGTCGACTTTCAGACATACTTACATATGTATGTACTTATGTTTATATATGGGTACGAATATATGGCGAATTTCTATTGCGTGAGCAATGGAGTAAGACAGAGTACTTTCAAAGAGTGAAATGGTTCTGGAGCCAATGATACTTAAACGACTATTACGCTATGGGATGAATGGCAAATGTTTTTCAAACGGAAATTTTTTCCATTCTGGAAGTAGTAGAATCGATAATTGAGAAGAGATGGAGCGGAAAACAGATTGGCGTCTTTAATAACACTTAGGCTGCCCTAAAGGTTGTAGAGAACGCAAAGCAAACCTCAAAGATGGTTTAAGAATGTAAGAAGAAGCTTAAATACTGTTGCAAGACAGAATAAGTTTGTAAAGTTTGTAATTATACTATGGATTCCAGGACACTGCGGTGCTCAAGGGAATAAAATTGTCGAACAGAAACCAGAGCCAATAATTTGAATCAGTTCTGCAAGGATCAGAAATTGGATCAGCGATTATGTATGCAATTTACATAAAATGCGATAGCCTGGTCTAAAAGGCTGCGGAGCTGCAAAGTGTTGTGTGACAACCCCGAACAGAAAACTGGCGAACTTCCTTTTGAAACATGGTAGAAAAAGTGTTCGGTTGATGGTCGGTATTATGAGAGATACAACCCATATGACCTCCATTCGAATCATTGAGAATCCAATTTGCCTGTCTTGCTTAATTGAGGCGGATCGAGGCATTTTTCTGTGAGTGCTCTGCATTTGCTAAAGCAAGGCTGCGAATTTCGGCTTCCGATGTTATGAGAATTCGTTTTCTCAAACTTGAGGATATTTTCAGATTTACCAATGAAACCTTACGGCACTAGATATCTCTGTCTCTGTCTCTATACTATCTACTATTTTTCTTTCTGCTACTCTTCTCCTTTCCTCCTTGTCTATCAACCCTTTTACTTTCCACAACTTCGAAGAAAATGGGCTTTTTAGCCTGAGTGGTTTTCATTTCAAGCTGAAGGTATAATCATACTTTTCCAATCTGGATATAGGATTTCATGCCAAAACTGGCATGCAAAAATTGATAACGTCACATGCAACTATTTTAGCAGCACGTCCTGGTAAGCTGATTTCATTGTTTTAGGCATTAATTATAATATTTGGCAATGATGATTTCTTACTGGAATTTGCTTATAAATTCTAGACACAATATTACCTGTGCAAGCAGCTTGTATACCTCTCAACATACGAGAAGTGGGCGTAGCTAATAACTGACAGAACTATGTACATATATTTCGTTTAGATCTGAACTCAATCGGAATTGAGGTCACTGCGCTCAACCACAATCCACTGACTGGCAAAAGTCACATTTAGGAAGCCCTGCCTGAGGAACTAAAATCCGGCTAGAATGGCTAAAGCAATCTCTAGCTAGTGTACAGGGTTATTGGAAAAGTCGTTCTAGGTATTAAAGCACATTATTATTTTGTATACTAGGTTGTACAATAAGTTTTGTGATTCGATAAGAAAAACACAATTTTATGGTTTAGAGTACATTTATTATTCAGACTCTCATCATGCCCGTCCTAACGTATGGCGCAGAAGCTTGGACGATGACAACATCCGATGAAGCGACGCTTGAGAGAAATATTCTGCGTAAGACTTTTGGACCTTTGCACGTTGGCAACGGCGAGCTTTACGACAACATATACATAGCGCAGCGAATAAAGATCCAGCGGCTACGTTGGTTGGGTCATGTCGTCCGAATGGACACAAACGCTCCGGCTTTGAAAGTATTCGATGCGGTACCAGCTGGTGGTAGTAGAGGAAGGGGAAGGCCTCCTCTGCGTTGGAAAGATCAGGTGGAGAAGGACTTGGCTTCACTTGGTGTGTTCAATTGGCGCCGGTTAGCAAGAGAAAGAAACGACTGGCGCGCATTGTTAAACTCAACCAAAATCGCGTAAGCGGTTATCCCGCCAATTAAGAAGAAGAAGAGGTTGTACAATAAGTTTTGTGATTCAATAAGAAAAACACAATTTTATGGCTTAGACTACATTTATTATTCAGCATAGTCTCCCTGAACTTCAACATTTTTGTTCCAACGAGAATCAAATTTATAAATTCAATCCCTGAAGTGACAATCTGAAAGGGCTGCAAAGTACGCTTCCACAGCGTTATGAAAAGCGCTTTCTACGCATTCATTGTTTTCAGATCTGGAAACAGATTGAAGCTGTTAGGGGCCAAACCTGGTGAATACGGTGGATTTCAACTTTAGTTCATGGGGTTTAGCCATTGACAAAATGCTCTTGTTAGCCGGTGCATTGTCCTGATGGAAAATATTTTTTTTTGTTTTTTTTTGCAAACTGGGCCTTTTTCCACGAAGTTTTTTTTTCAACTGATCTAAACGGCTAAAATAATATTCAGAATTTATTGCCTTACCATTTTGTAAGTAATCCACAATCGAAATTTATTTCGCCTCCGCAAAACTGATGCCAAAACCGTCTTGGCCGATTTTTGAATACGAACCCGTTTCGGAGCCGAAGAACCAGGTTCACACCACTTTCTATCCTCCTATTTTGATTTAGCATCAATATTTTGAACTATTTCCGGTGTTGCTGCTATTTTTGGACTCCTTGACATTGATCGCCTTCAAGGCTTGTGCGTTGTGTTTAAATTCATCAACCCATCTTTCTAATGTACTAATTGATGGCGAAAAATCCTTGTACACTTTCACCATGCCTCCATAGATTTCCTGTGCTTTTGAACCTTCCAAACGTAAAAATTCAAGCACTGCACACACATACATATGTACATACATCCATATATAAACTGTTAACAAAACCACTTAATTCGTCTTAGCACTTTCTACCTGTTAAGCGCGAAACTGGTTATTGGTTTTGAATTTCTCCACATCACTAATAGTTCACAACCTTTGCCTTGGAGTCCATTTTATTGAAATTTTAGGAAAATATGAAAATTTTAATTTTAGAGGCAAAATCTGTTAAAGCTCTATTAAAATCGCACATATGTATATTATTTTAATGGATTCCACAGCACTTTTTGAGATTCCACAGCCTTAATAAATTTAAAGCTAACTGGCACTACAAAATTTAATCCCCATTAAATTTCGAACCATATAATTTTGCCTGTAATCCAGCCAGCGGTACGAAGTATGAGACCAAATAGATGGTGTCATGTTTTCTACACGAAACATAAGCAAAATTGCTATATAAACAACATAGCTGACAACAAAATTGCTGGAACCCTAACATGCTCGTATTTACATTCTATGGTTGCATGTATGTGTGTGCGGTACATGAGACTCTATTGCACACATACATATACATAGAACGCGCCAATACTTGTGCAGAACAAAAATTGGGAATGAGAAAAAATGTGAACTAAAAGAATTTTTTAGAATTAACTGGAAAAACGAAATAAAAACACGTCAAGTGAACAACAAGAGCAGCAACAACAACAATAGCAGAACTAATAACAACTACAAAGCTACGAAGGACAACAACTTGTAATAAATACGCCAAGCAACATGACTTGACATGTGTAAATCCCAAAGCAACGAGCATCACAGCCAACAACCTACAGCACGCCCACACACACACACACACACACATCCTCTCACAGCCCCTCTGCAATTGCATGAAAGCTGTGTACGAAAGTATGTTCATATGTATAAGTAGCTGTTTATGTAGAGGACAATGGGCCACATCGCTTTGTGCAAAATAACAACAGTAGCAACAGCAACAACACATATACACACATACATACACGAGCCCAATATAGAATAGCTCATGTTGTGGCCGAAGTTGGAGATCGGAGCGGGAAGCAGAAGCGGCGGTGGAAGGGCGCGAATATGAAAGTGGAGCGTCCGAGAGTAAAATAGACAGGCTAGTAGCTGTCAAGTCAAGGCGATGGCGTAAACAGTACAACAACAGCAATAAATGCAAACACTTTTGCAATAAGGCATCGGCGGAGCAGATTACTAGCCGGACAATTGTTGGATAGTGGCAAAACGGCACTTTTGCTTGTTTTGCGTTGTATTTCTTAGCTTTTTTGTGTTTTTGTATTTTTTATTTTGTCGCTCCTCTATACTTTGCACCCAATCCGGTATGCCTGTTGGCATTGGCCAGTACTCAAACACTTAAAACTTCAGCTTTACAAACTTGCATGCTCCTTCAGTGTTGCTGGCGTCGTTGACGCTGTTGGCTCAGGCGGATGAGGAACTGAGCAACAAGGAAGTGGCAGTTAGGCGCTGTCTGGCAGACAGACAGCCAACACAGGATAACATTACAAACAGACATTTTGAATTAAGATGAATTGTTATTCGAGCGCTGCATAAAGCAAAAATAAAATAGATGAAGAAAAATGAAGGCAAATAGAAGGAAATGGAAGCGAAAATTGTTGAAAAAGTGGAAAAAATGTTAATATATTTAGAGCTATAGCACATTTGCTGGAAGTATGCAACAAAGGTTTGTATGCAAGTGTAAGCAGACTCACAAGTAAACCTCTACTTTTCAAGGACTATGAGATTTTTTAAATAAAATTGAAAATGGTATTGAATTAAAGTGTAAATTGACTGTTATTTCTTAAGAGTTACTGAAAATGTAATAATACACGGAAGTAGAAATGCGGTAATTTCATACCAAATAGGTTACATGAAGCCAACTGCACTATTTTTGCGCTGCATTTCCTTTGAACTGACTTCAATGCTGCTGCCTTGAATTTGCAAAATATTTATTATGCCCGCTTACTTACTTACAACTCTTCAGCATTTTGACAGGCATGCATTCTAACACATAAATAATTGCTCTAAAAACTTCAAATTATTAATAGCCATCTAAAGTCTCTTCCCACTTCCGCTCATATAATGCAAGCTGACTCTTCGGAGTGCAATAAATTATGAATGTAATAAATATAATTAAAACTGTCATGTGGTTGTGCCTTCATAAGCAGATGTTGCAATAGCGTACATTATTATGTATGTACTTAAGTGTTTACAAATACAAAAATTTTATAATTTATATAAATTTCTACAAGTGTCACACTTGAGCACAATTCTGGAGGGCAAACTAAATTAGCTGTCAACAGCATTTGTAGCTATTTATGCATTTATAAACATACATACCAGAGGGAAATCTTAGCAACAACCACACGGGAGAGTACTGTAGCCATTGTACATAGTCAGTTCTCTCACCTACGCCAGTAGCACACGTGAAAAATGTTTGAATGCGCTGAGATTGTATATTATAATTTGGTACAACGCTGCGTATGAGTGACATTGAGCAGAAGGGCTGTTGGTACTGTTTGTGCTAAGGTAAGAGATAAAATTGAATTTCGTTGGAGACTTTTTCGGAAATTTTTTTTTTGATTGAAAATAATGAAAGAAATTACTCAAATTGCATGCCATATATAACTCTGTATTTTGGGATGCGTGAAATTTGTACCAAGTTTTCAGGTTATGTGCTTCAATATTCTTCGTTATTAAAGGAACATCTCCAAAAATAAAATATTTGCATTTGTAAAGATTGTATCTTATATGGGAAGGAAAATGCAAAATTTATGTTTAATTAGTCTTCAAAAACTTTGATTTTTTATAATAATTTTTCGAATTTTCTGAAGATGCCTTTTTGGGTTTCCTCCAACACTGGCAAAAGTCAAGTACCCCATGTCTATTGAGAATAGGAATCAAAGGACCAACATTGCATTGCACACATGCAGAAAAGCGGTCGGAACTAAAAAAAGCGGTCGAGCTGATTAGCAGCTTGCCTGCTCTAAATCTGGTAGAGGTGAAAAGCACGTGACCGCCGCTTTAACGCTTAGACTTAATAATATGGCGCTATGGAAGACCCGGCGGTTTCTATACTACATAATATAAGTAGTTATAAACAAGAAATCGAGTACTCTTTCCGTAAACCGACAGGTTCTTCAAGACTGACATACCATCAAGAAGAGAGTGACAAACAATAAAAATACCTTTCACAACTTTTTGAAAAGCTCTGATGGATATGAAAAAATTAAAGGGTGCAGAGTCCAAGTTTGATGGTAGGTGTAACAGAGGGGTAAGGCGATAAGATGTCAACTTCCTCTCAATGTTACGAATTGAAAAAAATAGTAAAATTTGGCTGAATATTCAAATTTAAATATCCAAATAGACTGGTAGTACGCTACAAGGCAGCTAGTCTCGAATTCGCTCATAACCATAAGTTCTGGGATAATGAATGGCAATCCGTTGTTTTTAGCGATGCTAAAAAATTCTATCCCGATGAGCTTGATGGTTTTCTGAAATATTGGAGAAATACTCGCGAGCCACGACATACGCGTCACTCTAGAAACTTTCACGTTGGTTCTCTTATGATCCGGAGTGCTTTTAAATACCGTGGCAAGACCCCATTTTGTTTTATTTCGCATAAGATGAACGCAGAAAATTATGTTGAAATCTTGAAAAATGTTTTTTTTGCATTCTGCGGAAGAATTTTACGATGAGTCTTGGACGTATCAGCAGGACAATGCTCCAATCTACAGCGGTAAGAGTAAAAAGAAGAACTAAATCCAATGGAGAACCTTTGGATCTTGGCAAGCAAGTTTATAAATGTGGACGCAAGTTTATTAGTCTTAAAAAAGCGATTCAAAGCCCATCTTGAAATACTAAGCTTTGTGAAAAAAAAAACGTTTGTGTTCTTTGTCTAATAATATATTTTTAAGTAATAATAATAAATTAAGCTGTGAAGAATCATCATCATTGTCATCGCCATCATCATAGGCATTACAGTTTTGTGCCGGCCATTTCTTCTGCCACTACAGCTCTCCACTTGGATCGGTCTTCTACGAAGTCTTTCCAGTTTGTGATTCGCAATTGCCGCAGGCCAGCTGTGACCTCATCAATCTCGCGTTTACTTGGTCCCTCTCGTCCTCTGCGACCATTCGACAGCCTAAGGAACGCTGATGAAACTTCTCGCATATTTTCATGATGTATCAATGCATCGAGCTCGTCATTATATCTGATTCAATATGTTCCGTCATCCATGTATTTGAGCGCTGTCTGCTGCTTTAAGTATCCTACCTCGCTGCTGTATGTTAATGTAGGCCTCACAAGCGTTTTATACATTTTCATTTTTGGAGTTCTTGATAGTAGGATAGTAAGATAAGATAGTAAGTATAGAACGGCCGAAAGCATTAACAAATTGATGATATGTAGCACTCTGAGTTCCAGTGGATTTTAATAACATTTGCTCAGTTTTCGAGCAGAATCGAAGTCATTTCAGTGAAATGTAGATTTTCCTCTCACATAAAACTTACAGCGAACTGTGTGAGCTGTGGCTGCTAAAAACGAAAGTCGAAAGTGAAAGACCCTGCGTGAAGGGATGTGGTCACTCACTAGTTTCATCAGCCAAAGACAAAATATTTGTACAACTATGATATACATACATATGTCTGTAAGTAAGTAAGTATGTATGTATGTAAATATTCTGTTATTCTGTACATTCAGTGTTGGTAAGCTGCTCAACTCAAATCTATAGTAATTTTTCTTAAAACGAAAATTGTTTATTATTTACAAGTTTTTTGATTTATTACTATTTATTTAAGCATTTGCAGTTAAGTGAGTAGCGTGAACCCTCATGCCCAATGGCATTGTTGTTGTATAAATCTCATTTACACGACACTAATTCTTTCATTGCTCGGCAATTTTTTCGCATTGGCATTATGTTGCTTTTAGATTTACGACGCTGTGTATAAATAGCAATAACAAAAAGAAAATAAATAAGTATGTGTATGCACACACAAATACAAACAAGTAAACAAAGTGCTGCTAAGAACTACATCCAAGTAGGGGGAAAGCATATAATAAAGTCATTTTTCATGGGGTATATGGCATGTGCATGTATGTGTGTGTATGCCAGTGAATGATGTATTATGAATCTGTAGAAATATAGATAGTTGCATAATAATAAACGCCTGTCATAAATTCTTAACACTTGATTGACCCATAAAAGGCAGCCAAAGGCAGCAAAGCAAAGTTGGCAGTGGTGTTAATATAAATACGTACATGCACACGTATATACATACACACATTTGTATACCTTTTATGCATATTTATGAACTTGTAAATATGAGGCTATCTATAAATTTCTTACATACACACACATGTGTGTGCGTTTGTGTGCATGAGTTATGGCTGTACCGAGCAGCCACTAAACATGCAACTAAGTAGATTATGAAGCGGTTATGTGATCATATTTACACGTACGGGGATGCATTTGCTCCTTTTTGTGCAACGCATATATGTATGTATGTACATATGAACTTATCGATGGTGCATACAAACTAGCTTATATATGTGAATGTGTAGTGAGTGCGCTGGTATGCTTCTGTCAACATTATTTATTGATACATATGCGCTCATACGTACTTAAGCATGTAGATGTGGCTGTCCGAGCACAGAGCGCGCCACTGTTTGGTGTTGTTGTTTATTTATGCATTACATACATATCTGCAAACATACTTATGTACATACATACATACATAGTTGAATTCGCAAGTATGCTCCGTTCTTCTCTGCTCTGTTCTGCTCTGCGCTGCATTGCACTATTTTTCAACTCAGCAGCACTTCCACACATCCCTATACATATGTACGTATGCATGTATGTATGTATGCTCCATAGAGGAGTAAGTACATAAAACTAACTCGATTATCATCAGCTCAGTGGCTGCATTGCTGTCATTGAACATTTGATATGGATAGCTGGGCATGTGCAGCGCCAAGAGGGCAGACTTGAAATGGAGAGCGACAAATGAACGCATAATAATCGCTCAGCTGCAGCGACTTGCTACTTTGACTCTAATGAAGGCAGTCATTCCAGAGGAGAGATGTTTTACCCGATAGGGGTAATAGAGGCGGTGGGCAGCGCTGTGGCGAAGCTGAGTTCATTTGCATGCAGAAATCTACACGTGCCTCTTGCTGGGCACACACCACTTACACGCATACATATGTATGTATGTACATATCTACTTATGAAGTTCTAATATGTGCAGAAAAAAAAAAAATTAAAAAAAAAAATTACATACATATGTAGACATGTAAGTATGTATGCAGGTATGTACACACTAATTATAAGTATTTATAAAAATAATTTATGTCTACACATATTTTTTATAGTTTTTCTTTCAATAATATTTATTTTGCTTCGCTTCATAATACATTCCACACTATTTGATACGCTCAAACATACATACTTAGATACATTTGTATATATTGCGCAATAGCTTTAAATACAATACACAATAACTTGCATTCATTAAAGCGTCTGGCCCAGCGCAAAATATTGGCAAAGCCTTAGAGGCAGCGCTAGACTGATTGAACAACTACAACTGAATAGAATTCAAAACAACGCAATACATTTTTTAATGTAAAAAAAATCAACTGCGAAAGAACTAAACGTGTAGTAAAATGTCGAGAAAAAATAATAAAATTACAAAAAAAAATGAATAAAAAAAAAACTAAATAAATATAAAAAGTTACACAAACTGATAACATTCGGCTCAGTCAGACTTGGGTTGCGTATGTATGTGTTCTTATGTATCCCCCAAGGCAGCTATACAACACAGGCATCTGGCTGTCAAACTGATTGCGCATGCATACTTTCATACACACATACATGCACACAAACATACTTGGTATGGTATGTATGTTTGTAACCGCAGCGCGCGCTTAATGAAAGCTGACTTATTCTAAATTTAGATGCTAGCGAGCAAGTAATTTGCGCTTAATTTCAAAGGCAGAATTTTCAAATATACATACATAAATACATACATGCATACATATGTACATATACCCACATTTGCATATATGTATGTATGTGTGTAGATACGAGCACTATTAATCAAATTTTGCATTCAAGTAAAGCAAATTCAGATTAAAAGAATTCTTTTTTCTTCATTCTCAACTAGTATTTTCTTTTCTTCTGCTGCCAAACTAATTTTATGAGGATGCCCATTACTTTTACATTTTTAATGGCTGGCTACTTCAAAATACTGCCAGAGGGAGTTAATGCAATTTTTCGAAAATTATCGTAAAACATTTTTCGCTCAAGGCGAATAAGCCAAAGCCGAAATTGCAGAAAAATGTAATGTAAAAAAGCGATTGAAACAAAATCTTCTACATAAAGTCCCAAATGTCGTTTCTAATATCATCGCTGTAAGGGCATATCGAATATAAAACCACCCTGATCAAAAAGTTCCCGAAATATATGCAGAATAATCAAAATACTTATTTATTCCTCAACTTCATATTATCACATTCAAAGTACTCCCCATCAATTGCAATGTGCCCATGCCAGCTTTTGATCCAGCTCTCAAAACATTCCTGGGGCTCTATTTTCCGTATAGCCTTCAGAGCCGTCTTCGATTTATCCATTACTTCCGTTCGGCTACTAAAATGCGTTCCTCGTAGTGGTTTTTTGACTCGCTCAAATAGAAAAGAATCGCAGAGAGCCAACCCAGCTGCACGCGATGGCTACTGGATCGATTCGTTTCGTACTTGGTCAAACATTTACGGATAATGATGCGACAGTGCGTTATAATGGTGCAAAATCAATGAGTTTTTTTCCCTAGAAATTTACTCTTTTTTGGCGAATTCCTTTGCATATACTTCTCATAACGCCCAATTGATTGCAATTATCTGACCTTCTTGCAAAAAATCGTGGTGTACAATAATCTAAAAAACATTGAGCATCGCTTTCCTTTTTAACTGAAGGCGACATGGGTTTTTAGGTATTGGTTCATTCGGAGCTCTCCACTCGCTTGCCTGATGTCTGTATTTCGCGCCGTACTCATAAACTCACGTTTCGTCTCCAGTAATGAAGAGTTTGGTGCATGTTGGGTCAGATTCAAGCTTCAAAATGATGACCTTGGCGATATCAATGCGGTCGCATATCTGCATGAAATTCAAGTCCTCTGAGACCAACTTTGCAGCAACATGGCACAAATCCAATTAATTAACTATAATACAATGTCCTAAACGGACACTTAAGCAACGTTCAAGTCCTCTGAAGGTTCTCTGATGGTTTATTTGCGGTTATTGATCACCTTTACGTATTTTCATTTTATTGAAGTTTTTATCAGTTTTTGACGTCGACGGCCTACCACTACGTTCCTCATCCTCGACCGACTCACAATTCTTTCTGCGGCGTTCATGTCGTTCGTAAACGGTTGTTTTCCTTAGAGTGTCATTATCGAAACAGTTTCCCAATATTTATAAAATTTATTGCAAATTCGTTGCTGCAAATATCTTCTCCATTTTTAAAACTGTAAAAAAAACGAAAAAGTGTGCGGAGGTAGGTGCACTGACGACGGCGTAACTTCTACAAATGTTAAGAAATGCCAATCAAATTTTGGTAGGAATGTTAATGACGGATGTGGCAATCCAACTAAAAAACAGAACTTAAATCGGTTGACTTAGAACGTCATCTGGCAATTTTTCCGGAAACTTTTTGATCAAGGTTAAGCCCTGGGTTAGTCGAGCCTAAAAAATTGAATAATTTTCGGTCCATCGATGATTAAACGCGGATAATTTGCTTAAACTGAGATTTGTTTATTTGAACAATTCGTGCCATTCCAGATATGCCACTTATGTTACTTAGCCTCTCCAAATAAAAAATAATGTGAAGTGTGCATCTGTATTTAGGTAGGTAAAGTGGCGGTAAAAATAATAACAAGGCGAAAATTGCTAAGTATTAACTACTGATTATCTCTTTTTCCAATTTTTTTTTTTTTAATTTTTTCTTTCAAATAGTTCTCAACATAAATATACATTAACATTTCCACCCTTTTCCACATAAGTAATGCTCGAAATTTTCAACGAAAGAAATGTAAAAAATTAACGCGAATTCCGAGCAACTTGAAATTTCAACTTTGTCAGCTTAAAATTGAATGAACCATGAAGCTGCGTACCCTAAATTTGTCTACTAATTCCGAAAAAAAGCCGCGAATTTTGATGTATTTTTGAATTCATCGCACTATAATTTGTACATGAGCTGATAAATGGTATAGTACGAGGTCTTCATTACCGTTCTTAAATATCTCAGCCGGCAATCCATTAACTCCCGCGGCTTTATTGCTTATCAGCTGCGCTCTTGCTGTTCTTACTTTGGCACGATCGGATAACGGCAGGGGTGTAGCAACAAAAGTAAGAAGAATGTAACATTTTTTGCAGACTTAACCGGCAACTTATTATCTATTAAGATCTTCTACCCTGGCACCAGCATCAAGCGAAATGCTTTATGGTTTATGGCAATTTGTAACTCAACTGAAATCATTTGAGCCTAAGTCAAATGTTGCTAAAGACGCTTGGCTGCCACAGCATGTGCGGTTATTATTATCTGCGAGCCTAGGCAATTTCCTCTATTGCTGACTATTCACTACAGACTCCGCTTTAATGATAAATGAAAAAGGTCTGGCCGATAGATCGACCCTAACCAAAGGCCTCTGTCTAGTCTACCTTATAGAGTAAAATCAGCAAGCCGTCTATTAGGTTTGGGAATCCATTTGACGCATTATGTCCATTCTATTATTGTCATTTAAAGCAGCACTGATTCAAATAGAAATGGATTTTATAAATTATTATGATGTAATCGATCCTGAGATTTTCGTGAGTTCGTTATTGGAACAACGGAATGCCAGGACTTAGATGTTCAATACTTTGCGAGAGCTTAGTTTGAAAAAATATTTAGCTTGAAAATATATTAGTTATTTGATGAAGTAGCTTGAAATATATCGGAAAAATTCAATGCAAAAAAAAAAAAATTAAATAAAATAAAAATTATTTTTGGGTGGAAAAAACTGCATTCGCTTTTTAATCTCGTACAATTTAAGCGGAATAAGCGAACAGTAGTATACTTTCATGCATATTCACTTATAAAGGGTGGTTAAATTTCAAGGGCCGATGTTGAATGTAAACCACACCTAAACGTCAAGTTTTTTTCTACATTTTATTTGACATTTTTCAATTTCAGACTAACACAATTTGAACCATGGAAAGATACACAATCGAGCAACGCACTAAAGTTATTCAGGCTTATTATGAAAACGGACGTTCGAATCAAAATGCATATCGCGCACTTCGTGAAGAAAATCATCTTCAGTGATGAGGCACATTTCACCTCAGTGGATTCGTCAATAAGCAGAATTGCCGCATTTGGGCGAATGACAATTCAAGAGTGTTTGCCGAAAAACGAATGCACCTACAAAGAGTGACTGTTTGGGGCGGTTTATGGGCCGGCAGCATCATTGGGCCGTATGAGGCCAGTCAGGGAGTTACTGTGAATAGTGTTCGCTATCGTGAGATGATAACAAACTTTTTATGGCCCGAATTGGAAGATATGGATATGGACGATATGTGGTTTTAACAGGTCGGTGCCACTTGTCACACAGCTAACGAAACAATGGCTCTTTTACGCGAAAAATTTGATGGCCGAATAATCTCACGTCGCGGCGATGTAAATTGGCCGCCAAGATCATGTGATTTGATACCGTTGGACTTCTTTCTTTGGGATTATTTGAAAGGAAAGGTGTACGTCGATAAGCCAGGAACAATTCAAGAGCTAAAAGATGAGATAATTCGGCACATTAACGGCATAGAACCTCAATTATGCCTCAGCGTCATCGAAAATTTAGACCATCGGATGGGGGTGTGCCGCCGAAGCTGCGGGGGTCATTTGGCCAATATTTTGCTCTACACGTAATTGAGCTGTACTAGTATTATCATAATAAAGAAAAATGAGAATTAATTACTTCTTAAAAAAATTTAATTTTATTCAAAACTAACACCGGCCCGTGAAACTTAACCACCGTTTATTAAAATAAAAACTGAAGTAGGTCAGTGTAACCTGTAATTGCCTTCTTATTTTAATTTATATATTAATTTATTATATTAAAAAGATAACGAAGACGTTTACATGTATTCATATTTGCTGAAGAGTTAAAGTCAATATGGCTTTTCTTGTTACAAAAACGGATTTTTCGGTCTCCATTTTACATGTTGCGCAGGAAATTACAAATTCCGAAAAGCCTGGCATCGTTGGCAAATAATCCCTTAAATTCGTGGGACTTAAAACAGCGCGGGCGCCCGGGACTGGCACCCATAGTGCATACATATGTATGCACATACTTTACTTAGCCATGCAAATTCCGATAACGTCAATGGCTCGCGCACACTCTTTTTTCTACATACATTTTAAAAAAAGATAGAAAAACATATGAACGGCATTGCCCTTTCGCTTTTTGTTCTATATTTTGTATTGATTTTTATTCATTATAAGTTTTATTATTGTTCACGCCACCCAGACGTCATGTCAATATTTGTAATTTTACTTTATCGCCACTTGCCACAGCAACACGTGTAGGTTTTTCTGGTCTGTTATTAGTTGATTGGCTGTTAGCCGCGAGTATCTACTGTTTATCATTGTAGTATTTACGCCACATATTAATTATAAGTACTTACTTAGTTGTATGTATGAGTGTAAATTTAAATAAACGTAATTGCACTTTATTCACGCGCTCATTCGTATTAAGATTATAAATAAATTAAGATTAATTTCAAATATTAATAAAAAAGTGTAATTCTGCAAGTAGTTATTAAGAAAAATTATCTTTGAATTAAATGGCGCAAATCGGCGATTAATTGATGAGGTAAATAAAATCGATATAATCGCGTGACATACGTACACTTTCTATGCGAAAAAAACCCAACATTTTTATAAATGCAAATAGCTTAGGCGGAATGCAAAGTTTGGGAAAGTTTTTCTTTTTCGCATTCTGTAAGAAAATTATAAAATTTGGATGTCAATTAGCGTAGTTATTTTACCATCTTTGCTCGTAAAGGGTCTTTCAAAAGAGACGTCTAGATGTCAGTAGTGAACAACTCCCATCTTTGATACTTGAAAAGTGGACAGAAATACAAATTTAGACGATCAAATAACGGGTTTAAATTATTAAAACTTATAATGAAAGTTAAAAGGGAATTTATTATGAACAACATACCACAAAATTCGCAAGTTTTTTGATGGAAACAAACGCCCGAATGAGTCGACAATTCAAAGGTTGGTGAAAAAATTTCAAAAAACTGGTTCAATCGATGATAGAAAAAGCAGTGGCTGACCAAAACATGGACGTTCTTTTCTGAAATCTGAAAGAATCTAAATTTGTAGATATATATTTTTTAACAACATCTACAGCAAAGAGTTACAACTGAATTTCGTCTCAACCCGTTGTAAATATTTTAGTTAAACGCACCAAACGCTAAACAAAAAGTATCTGGTAATAATTTTCGATCTCATGGCACAACCGATTTCAATTACATGCGAAAACGCTGAATGGTGACAATGGAAAACCAGGTCATCTAAGAAGTGAAATATCCACAAAAAATATGGAACACGTGAGGGTAAGATATAAAAAATAGCTCGATATACTTGAGGAAGGCGAAAATGATGTAAGATTTATAAACAGTCAACGAATAAGATGGCTGAGGCATATTAGTAGACCGTCACAAAATAGAGCTCTAACATAGCGTACCACAGAACACCGGTGGGGAAAAGAAGCAGGGAAAGACCGCGGAAATGTGCTGGGATTCTGTCGTAAACGATCCAAGAGCAAAGAGAAATTCCAATTGGAAAGAGCTAACTAATGATCGAGTTAAATAGAGGAAGGTGGCTGCGGTAGATATGGTCTGCCAAAGACGGTGAAGGTAATGCTGATGATGGTGGTTTAATTCAAAATAATATGAAATTGCCTATGAGAATGATGTAGGGTATTTGACAGGCAACTGTGTATCGTTGGTTGTTATAAACTCAAGTCTAGATTTATGCCGCACGATCTAAAAGGCGACCAAAAAATCAATGAATCCATCGAACAGGGTATGATAAAGAGAAAATTATTTCTTTGCACTTCATTTTATTTCTTGATTTCGCACGTTGAATTTATGATTTTTTCACAAAACTGCATTTGGCTTTGGAAGAGCAGCGGCATGGATCGGTTAAAGCTATTCAAGCCGCCGCAGCCACCAATCTAAACAAGATTTATAAAAAGAACTTAGATAGATAACTCATAATAACACTAATAATGTGCGACAAAATACACCTTTTTCCAAAAACAAGCAAAAACAAAAATATTCGTGCATCTACAATTTTAAAGATTTTATTTTAGGACTAGGCGGGTAAAAGTTTTCTGTTGCTCTTTCTTTGGCAAATAGGCATAGGAAACTATGTGAAGCTTGCTCTTTAGATATTTAATGTGTTTAGCAAATCTATGTGGAGGACTACGTAAAAGATTTTTTTGCAACACTTAAACCTTATAGCTCCTCAATAGTTGGGTCTTTTCTGTCCCTTTTTCGCCATAATAGAGGGTTCAAATGTTCTACAAAAATAGTTGCCATACAATTTTACTATATGTCTTCAAATACATCAAATCTCATAACTCAACCTGAACGCCAAAAATAAGTTAAAACAGAAAATGAGTGAGGGTTCATTTCATTAGAGTGTACTGGAAAAAAATTGTTTGGTCAGATTGCAATATGAATATGAAGAAATATATTGATAGATAAAAAATGCTTATTACAAACGATACACTGCATGTTCATATTAGCATTTTTTTTAAATAGAGGGTATACAATACGAGTACTTATATGAACAGCTCATAGTTATGCAATGGGATTTCATATTCATAATTACGAATTAAAATTTAATGCCACTAAAGCCATTAAACTTCAGCCTTTTTACCCATGCATTTATAGGCTTAATTATTGTGATTATTAATAGGGTACTAAGTGCCTCTAGATAAAGGCTACCCAAGAGAGGTGATCCCAAATTTCGAAACCATATATTGCATTACAAGGTGTGAGGTGAGAGGCATATGAGCGAAGAGTATCGAATTTATTTGAAAAGATGTAATGGTTTTTTATATTCGGTAGCTAGTTTCAGGGCATTAATGATGGTGTTCAAATTTTCCACAATTCTTCAATATTTTGAGGCCGTGTATCACTAAAAGTGCGTTCGATATACCCACTAATGGACAATGAAATAAGTGTGCGATACTTTCAAGTAAAAATCGCACATATGCAGATTTCCAGAGCAGCATTTTTTGTTAGCTCCAGTGGCATCAAATTACATATGTATATATATATATAATTGGCGCTACACCTTTTTTGGTGTTTGTCCGAGCTCCTTCTCCTATTTGTGGTGTGCGTCTTGATGTTGTTCCACAAATGGAGGGACCTACAGTTTCAAGCCGACTCCGAACGGCAGATATTTTTATGGGTAGCTTTTTCATGGCAGAAATACACTCGGAGGTTTGACATTGCCTGCCGAGGGGCGACCGCTATTTGAAAAATGTTTTTCTTAATTTGGTGTTTCGCCGAGATTCGAACCCACGTTCTACCGAATGGTAGTCACGCACCAATCCATTCGGCTACGGCGGCCTCCAAATTACATAACCTTAGATAATATAGCGCAATTCCAATTCCAGATAAATTCTCATCACCAAAGACGTTCTTGAGTGAAGCGATTTTCCCCCCAAGTTACCAAAATGGAGCGTGATTAGATTTCCCACTGATTTTGATGTAGAAGTGTTTGCTATTACCGGAGTTTGTCTTCTTTTTGTGCTTATTAAACTGCACTGCCTTCAAGAAGAGCGGGTCGGTTCTCTCAGGCCTCCCTTTTTGACTCTGGCGTTTTTTACAACCCAAACGAAACCGATTGAATCATGTCTGAACTCGTACCGACCTCTTAGTAGACTTAACTAAAGTTCTGGCCTTCAGCACATTCATGAGGACAATACATATTACCGAAGAGGTAAGTAGAGAGCTGTGTTCGATTGCAATAAACGAGTTTTAAATTAGTTTCCATAATCAACAGACTTTCAATCGATTCATGAATGGCATCAGCGTTCACAATAGCCAAACTCACGTTGCCCAATATGATCTTAGGAGAGCATGCAATCGTCTAGCGAAGATCAGATTTAGTAACGTTAGACTTGTCGTTATTCTTACGGTCTTGATAATCGAGACGAATGACTGCGTGTTGCGTAAGAGAATTACTGTACAGCGTCGTTGAGGTAGTTTCATGTTATAGTTGGAGGTTCTTCAGTAAAACCTCCAACAGTTGCAATAACCTGCTTAAGATGGAATTCTGAGACACTACAAACACGAGCCAACTCTTCTTTGCTCATTGTAATCATCACTGTCGTAAAGGTCGTATTCAGGGGTTCCTTAGTGTTACAAGATTTAGCTTCACGTTTCCTAAACTATGTGCCACACTTAATAATAAAGAGGATTGCCTGCAGGGCTTGAGCGTATCTGCAAATTTGTGGTCAGTGGCAGGTAAGGTTGCTGTGGAGCCAGGAGCCTTTCTTGTCTTGCGAGCACATGCGGTGTTCTGCTGAAATATGCACTTTCCAGATACGCTTCGGCAATATCATAAACTTTTCCAGTAGCTAATTCATGTAACTATCTCCTGAGAAGCTTTTCTGGCTTGGAGCTGATACATAGGCGCAGCTTGTCGGTCCTGAACTCGACTACCATTACACCACAGCAAACAAATCTCTTTTTCAACAGGTTTAGCCCCAACATCACTGTTCCAAGCCTCCTTAAATATTTACCGGTTTCACCTCGATGACTCAGTGGAAGCTTGGAGGATCCGAATCAGGCAGACGGTATACAGATCAGCACCTTCTGTAGAGATCTCCAGCTTTAGTGAAGAAGCTACGGACCAAGCTGAAAAGATCTAAGCGTATATATGCACATATGCACACTGCCCACAGCGATCACTAAAAAATAATTGTTCTACATCTTCAAAAATATCTTAGAAAAAACCTAGAAAAATGTATTTTCAAATTTGTAGTTCTAAAAAAAGTTTACCTGCGAATACAATTATCTCCTTTTGCTTACTTTTTGCTGCATTCGCGCATAATTTTCGCCATTCGTTTGATTTACGCAGATCACAGCTACCAAACGGCCATACTGATGCCTGTGAATTCACATAGCATTCACTGTCATTTGCTTTGTGCTGTCATTGCGGCTGCTGCCAAAATTGCTCGATTTTTTCCTTGTCTTGCCCCATCAATAATATCAACAGCAAAACTCCATCTCCAAATCGCCAAAGTTTTGACGTTTTGACATTATAAATAATGCATTATCGATGGCACTGCCGAGCGTCTGTGGCGGCAATGGCTGCGGCAGCGACGTCAGCGTCAACAGTGCCACCAACTTAAACGCGGTACTTCAGCTCTCTAACACGCAGGGGCATTCCACAAGAGGGTGGCCTCTCCATTCATCCACCAGCACACCTACACCAGCAGCTCCCATAATCGGGTCACAAAGGCGTTTGAGTTAGTATTCAGCCACGCTTCCGTAACAACTTGTCAACTGTCGAATGGCAGAAGTGTTTGCCTGATTGCAGACAGTCAAACGGGCTGCAGATTACACGGCTTTGCGAGTACGAAGATTGTTTGCCTGCCAACGGTACTTTCTGTGCCAGCAGGAAGGAAGCATACCTAATAGACCGAATTCGAGAAAGTAATTTGCATTGGCACAACATCTGCATCAAATGCTTCGCCAACAGTCATCACAACTTGGAAGCAAAAGCAAAAACTTTAGCTCTGTGAGTATGTATATACATATGTATGTATGCATGTGTATATCTATGGCTTGGCACTGCTTTTTTGTTACACTCACAATCATATTCAAACCATGAACGCCAGTTGATTTCAATTTGTTTACACACGTACACAGCGTACCACTACATACACACATACAAATATTCAACCGAGAAAACAGCAATAAAAAACTAAACTTTTGATTGATTAATTTTCTGCCGGCGTTGATGTTATTACCATATTTTCAGCTGATAACTTAATAGTCGGAGCAGTTTTTGAGAAATATTTTCATTTTCATGGAATTTCGGTAAATCTTATAACTGGCTAAGGGGGGTTTTAGAGAATAAGAGTTTAGACATCAGCGCTTTGATTAATGATTATGTCGGCGTTATGAGACAAACATGGAAGCGTCGCTATTTTTCGGTGGCAAATATTTAAGATTATCAAGGAATAGATTTCGATCAAAGAACATTTTTCATGGACAATAAACAGAAGTATAAGTAGGTACTAAAAGTTGTTGGACCAAAAAACTGAAAACTGAAGGTGAAGTTTTTACAGATTTAATTTCCAAAAGCGCATCTGCAATTATTTTAATTTATTTAATTTATAAAAGTAATAAAACAAATTTTTATACCACAAACAGCTTACGGATGCAGGGCAGAGGCAATCACTATTAAAAGAAGCAACCTGCTTATCAAACGTGGTGGTGGTGGAGGTGTTGTCTGGGTGACACAACCCAGACCCAATTAGCACAAGAATGTCATTTTGATACACCACTTGCAGTGCCACTACTTTTTATTAGTCGAACCATCTTGATTTAATTATGAATCTGCCTATGTTGCCTATTTTCTTTTCTGCGATTTCTATGTCGTAGAGCCCAGACTTGCGCACTCCCACAGATAGTGAAAAACTGTTTCCTTATATTCTTATTGATTGCAGCTTCTACATCTATCGGTGTAAGGCCACCCCATCTTCCTGGTATGGTCTCACAAAGCTCAGTGACCGGTTATTTTTGACGTAATTCTAAATATCTCTGCTTGTGGATTTCTCAACAACTCCTGAGTACCAGATTTGTTGAAATTGGACCATGTTTGTTTAGTTAATTTGCAGGTATCCGTGTTAGTGTAGCTGTCAACGGCCTGCTTCTGGAATAGCGAGAAGATCTCCATTATGAGCATTCCTTGGGACAGCCTATTCTTACCGCTTCGGATTCGTTATAGGATGGCGCATGTACTGTCAGTTCATCAGCTTTTTCATTTCCTTATATGTTTCTTTGGCCGGGTACCCAGATGAGAGTGATTCTTTGCATTGCTTAACATTTTTTGAATTGTTTATAGGTGTCTTTAAAGCTAAGATGGCTGTCTGAAAAAATACATGTTTACTTCTGATAGTTGTTGTGTATGGTTTCTAATTATCCCGTAAGCTTCCCTCACCCCGGGAACTTCTGTTTCAAAAATTCATTTCTAATTATCTAGGCGATAAGACTTGGAAGTTTCGATGTCTTTCTAATACACACCGGCACCGTAAAGTGCAGTTGTATTTTCTTTGAATACTGAATCCAAATCCATTTTTTTTTGCCTGGGAAACTTTTCTTCTAACTCTATTCTAAAGCCTAGGTTAGCGGTAGTAAAATCGGATGAGTTGCTAGTAAGCCTTTGGTTCTCTAAAATTACACATTCCAAAAATCACTTTTTTTTATTCTACATCAGCGTACACCACTACATGAGCAGGAATGCCAAGATTCTCATACCATACGGACATTTCTTGCATTGTATTGCGTTTAATAAATACAGCACTAAACTGATTGACAAGTTTTGTAAATTTATTTCTTTTCTATTTAACTTTATTTTTCATTTTTATACCAATGTAGTTCATTTTCCCACAAAAACCTGGATTTAGGTTTCAATCGTGTGGAAATTAACCCATCTTCGGCCGCTACAAGAAATTCTGACCATCGGTGTTTTAGATATGGACTGGTCGAAAAATCGACCGCTGGCCAAAAACCGTCAAATATATTAAAAAAAAATACAACATTTATGAAAAAAATGTATTTAATTTTATTTCATTTTAGTTCAAATACAAATACTTTTTTGTTGTTTTATTGATAGAAAAGTCAGCTTACAAATTTTTATGATAATCATCAAAACATTTAGTATGTAAATGAATATTGCATTTTTTGCAAGTAAAAATAGTATGTTTCTTGCAAAATTTACACCGCCAAAATTTGTTTTCAATGCTTCTCATGACGGCGTGTACCCTTCATTGATCCGAGGAAGGTTCGATGGACCTTCATCTCCATGTTCGTTTTCATTCTCGTCCTTTTCCTTGTCGTAATTCAATAATTCTGTTGTGACTTTGGAACGAAAACCAATTTGTGACAGTGGTTTTATCTTTTCAATTTTCGCCATCATACAATGAAGTTTCCATGCATTGACCATTGCGTTACCAAGAGCATTTGTCCATATTGGCCACCACCATTTTTTTCCTCTCATACATATTCTATAATTTGCCACCGCATTATCATGGAGATCCACACCACCCATGCCTTGATTATACTCTTGAATAACTTTTGGCTGCGGCATAGTGATAGTTTGTTTTTTCTTCCGACAATATCTTTTAGTGCTAATAATTGGATTGACTGTGGAGTTATTAGTTATAACATTGACTACATCATTATCATTCCACCGAACAGTAAATATTTCTTGCTGATGATCAAGTAGTTGGTCAAATGTTCCTCGTATTTCTTTTTTTAAATTTCTCAAAGGAGAATCGCCCATTCTATTTTCGCGTATAAAATGTTGCAAAAAATCAACGTTCGTTCAGAAGGCACATTAGATGGTATGAAGAGAAAAAATTATCAAAGAAAATGATGTGGCACTCAGGGTCAGATACGTTGGCAAGCAAGTCTAAGACTGTTTGTGCGCCTAGACCAATAGTTTTATCGTGAGGGGTTGCTGCTCCCCCGTACAATGAACTAGAAAATAGGTACCCACTTTCAAAGCATAAGCACCATGTTTTAAACCCAAACCGGATTAGCTTTCCCTTGATAAACATTTTGCAGGAGTGGCGTCCAAAGTATGGAATCATCTGTTCGTCTATAGAGAGATTATGGGTAAAGACTCCAAACTGCATAAACTTTTTTTGAGAGCGTCAGTAATAGGACGAACCTTCGCAAAACGGTCTGCTGCGTTTAAATTCGTGTTGTCAGTGAGATGGAAAAACTGCTTAATTTTTTAATCCGATTACGACTCATAGCCTGCTTCGCAATTGGAACTCCATGTCCGGTCCAACAGACCAGTAGTGGTCAATGTGTGGCAAAGTATGGTACCCCGCTAGGTTCAATATTCCAATAAACCCTTTTAGGATAGTTCCACCCTAGTTCGATATTAGACGAATGAGAACTAGTTCGATTTGTAGGTATTTTCTAATAGTCCCGTACCATCGAATATAGGACAGGCTCGATTTTGGAGGTAAGGTACTAGTGCTGAACTAGAATTTTGGTTCACTTGTAGTGATTTTCCCTGCAGGGGTAGTACCTTTCCTATACCACAAAGATACTTACTTCCATCTCTTTCAATAAGAAAAAAATATTGCTATAATTTGTTCTATCCTACATGACAGTTCCTGGCCAGCGGTCGATTTCTCGACCACTAAAGTTTACGTCCATGAAACAGTAAAAATTATTGCAATATCGATATGTTAATTTTTTGATTCTCTTAACTTCATCTTTTCTCTTCACAATAAATTAGTAACAATTATTTGTTTTTTTGTTTTTCATTATTTTTTCATCTGCACAAAAAACACGTAAAAATAGTGATAATTTCATTCTTTTACAAAAATCTGCCCTGAACCTTTTTTTCTTAAAAACTATGCTCTAGAAATTAGCTAAATTCCATATTTAAAACTTGTGAAAACTGATCAATAAATTTACATTTAGTTTCTGAGATATTGGAGTCCGAAGTTGGTGGTCGAAAAATCGATCGAATCGAATGCATCAAATTTCTATCAAAATATCACATTTTTTATTCAGAATTCTACAGAAAATTTTCGGGTACGCAGTTTTATAGCCCATTAAATTCCAGTTCTGGTATGTCAAAACTTCGTTATATGCAAAAAATGCTCAATATCGTCAGGAAATTAAATTGAAGACTCCGTAGTTTCGTAATAAAAGGCAGTTTCAGTCGCTACCTCTGATGTTTTCTTGTTCACATTCAATTTTTGATGGGATCTTTATGAAGTGGGGCTCCTTTTTCTGAGACATAACTTTTTGCACCAACTGAAGCCCGCCTCTGCCCTTCCCCAACAACAATTCTCATAATATATTTTTTTTAATAATTTTTATTTTGGATAAGGTGAAAGGTGAAAAAAAAACATTTTCGGTTGTATTGTATGTATGTCTGCTGACACACATTCGTCATACATAAAAAATGAAGCGGAGCACCGAAATTTAGCTGGAATTCCTCAAATGTGTCACAAATAAACCTGATTTTATGTAAGTCAGCATTAATTTGCAGAAAAAAAGTAGGTCATCTGGTCAGATTTTGAATAAAGGAATGTTTTTTAGAAGCAGTTGTTCATTCCATGTTTTTTTCGAGCTAATTCAAACTTCCTTTATGGATTTCTTAACACAAAAAATTTCCTTTGAATAGCAAAAAAATCTGTTATTCGATATTTGAGAACCATGCGAGCATGCAAACCCAATGCCACACACACACGCACACATACAATCCACTCGAAGGCAGCTGCTAGCAGTGGCAACATTAAATTTCACTTATGTGTTTGTGTTTTTAACAAACACTCGAGCGATAATACATTTTTTGTAGCAGTAGATTTTTTCAAAACTACATTTCGAGTGTATTGCGCGTGAGTGCGTGTGTGTGTGTGCGAAAAAGCTCACATAGTGCGGCATGTGCTTCAACGCAACAAGGCCAACTCCTTTTCATGCACGCGCTCGCATATCCTTGTCCTTGTCCTTGGATAGCAGCGGCAGCAAAAATTTCCATCAGCTGATTGACGCTTCACAGCTGAGGCCTGAAATATGTGTGTATGTATGTATGTATGTATGTATGCATAAATGTAATGAAAGAAATAGGGTGTAAAGCAATTAATGAAGCATTGCATTAAATTTTTGCTGCTACTAGGTATTGCTATAACAGCGACAACAACAACAACAACAACCATGTTTTATTATTACTTCTGCCATTTGAGCGCGGCACATTGCACATGTCGATGGTTCGCTGCCGACAGTCGAAAGGACCTCATGGCACATAAACACAATTTATTTTTATGAATGCATACATTTTACTTACATATACATGCGCATACATACATATCCATGCATACATGTGTATATGTGTGAGTTCGTAAGTTATAGTCTGCCTACGATAAGCATAAAATATATGACTGGCTTGATGGGAGGATACATTTTTAGGCAAAAATGTAGGGTACTAATGCCTATAAACACATACATCCTCACACACACACATATATACTGTTGTACCTACTTATCAGCATAAATAAAATGCGTATGGGAAAAATAAAAAAGTGTTTTATGATAGCATCGCATGTACCTACGTACATATGTATGTATGTAGGTTGATATAAACGTGTAGTGGCCGCAGCAGTGACTGCATGGATTAAGTAATAAAAGTACACCGGCAAGAGCCGTACTCGTATGCATGTATGTGTGCACACATGGATCCCTTTTTAGCCGCTGCTTGAGCATAACACAATACATGTGCACATATGTACATGCACACAAACAAATTGAATGCGTCATGCAGCATGCGGCATTTGTTCAATGTCACGGCAGGCGTTCCCACTCACATAAACTGCGGCACAGAAACTCCCTTTGGCTGTTTAGCAATAAATATGTTTCCAGATGCAAATGCGCTCACCTAGTCACACACACACATACATAAATTCGTATATAGCTACTTGTATGTGTAAGTGTACGAGTATTTGTAGTTTAAATAAATATTCGAGTACCTCGTTTTGAATGGAATTGGGTTAGAAATACCAAAAATTCTTGCACCGCTTTGTGTGCATGGTGCGCCACCCACCCTCGCGTAAGCAGACCATTTGACATGCCGAGCTCGCCCCTATACTATCTTCCCTTCCCTTGTTTTTAGTGCGACTGAGCGTTCCCACATGCCGTGTGAACAGCTGAAGAATTTCTTTCTAGAGCGGAACTAGTTAGCGGCGGCAGCTAAAAATACAAATGCATATCTGTGTATGTATGAGTGTAGGTGCAAAAATCCGGAACTAAGCGCAACTGGAGTGGCATGTTTTTGTCGAATTCAGCATACAAGTGGCGATGGAAGTGGAGGCGCCTGAACGGATATCCGCATGTTTTGTGGCAAAGGCTAAGGTACACAAAAATAAAGAGAAAAGTAAAACAAAAAAAAAAAATTCATGTATGTCAAGCTGAAAATTCTTCGAACAAACAGACAAGCTTATCAATTGATCGCTACGCATGCGCCTTTAAGCCACAGTGGGACAGATATGTAGAAAACGTAAACTAATTCCATGCATTGTAGGGTTGCTGAGTAAAGGTAGCGTTCGGGGTATGTAGCTAAATTCAGCAGAGTACAGATGTGTAAAAAATGTCAGTGCCTTTTATAGGGTCTCAACTTTTCGATGAAGAAGTTCCAGGTCGCGTTGCCCAAGTAAGTATTTGGTACGTTAAATATTTATGTTGCGTGCTAGAAGAGAAATGGCAGAATGGTTGGTATTCTAGTCAAAATTAGGCAAATTCTATGAAAGCAGTAAAACTAAATTCTTCCACATTGAATCCTTCAACCTTTTCTAGGGTGATGATCACAGACTACAAAAAGATGCAGTATTAATATTATTATTATCTAAGTTTAGTTTGGACTAAAGCTACTTTTCATTTATTTTGACTGCGATAAACCTGGTAGATTGTCACAATAGGATCTTCTTTGCCTTGCCCCTACCTTCTACAGAAGAGAAAAGAAGTTGCCCTTTTCGAGACCACAAAATGGCTCTTGGCCTTTAAATGGAACAAGGTACGAGAAATCGGAAGATTTGCCTTACTTGCTGAGCAACTTCCCGGTAGATCACACATGCCTCTAAATCCAGAAGCGTCTGTCTCATAATGAGCGGCTCCCTGGTCTGCATCTGATCCCAAAGGGGCAGGTAGTAGGTATAAAATGGAGCCTTTGTCTACTGGGTACGGCCCTCTATATCCGGCAAAAGAGGGTTCTAAAATCTCCGGAGACCCAGTCGTTCGTGTGCAGAACTCAGGCACGAGCAATGGTCATGCTACTGAAGCCATGATTGTTCAGACGGTTACTACAGGTCTGGACAATCGGCAAGCTACTGGAGAAAAAGAACCTGTTTTAAGTCAAAAATTAGGAGTAATTCCGAAAGTAGTCTATCGGTTCGAACAGTGATCGGCAACGCGGCCCATACCACGGATCATGAGGATATCCGAGGTGTCCAAGGACCAAATGGCAAAGCTTCCTGCTAATCCAAAGACCAAATCGGTACTCCATCAAAGAGACTTGCGATGGACGAAACTCGGCAGCAAAGAAGGAAATCGCCTTACAAAAGCTCACTCAAGTTTCTTGAGAAACTGAGTAAATTCTATTTCCACACGGGATAAGAAAAAAGCACGCACACAACTTCCGATAATGCTTCGGAAACGAAGACCTTCAACTTCAAAGCTACAGCTTTGGCAAGGGAAACGGCAGGCACATCCTCAAAAATACAGAGATCCATTGACAACTCGGCGTCTGCGAAAAAGTGGAAGCCATCTTCAAGTTTAAACTCACCGCCGGAGCTACAAGGAAGGTAAAATCACAAATAAAAAGTGGCTACTGGTAGAAGAGAAATTAATTGAAGTTTATTCTCAATAGGTCACCAGGTGACCATTTTCTGGTCAAGCTGACCTTCTCAGTTGGCTTAAGCGCAAAGTAAGAAGCAATTTTTTTTTAACTCATCGAATGCTCTTCAGGTGAATTATTTAGATGAGCAGAACACGATAACTGTCCACTGTATTTCCTTCTGTCGGCTCTTGTGCTCTACTCGACCGCCACTAAGGCAATTTATGTGAGCACTTTTGGTTCAGTACCACACAGCCTTTTGCATGCGATCGTGCTAATCCAGCAAATGCAAGCAATTAGAGAATTAAACAAAGAAAAATACTAAAATTTATTCTTGCATTGAACTTTCCAGCACAATTCAACCGACATTGCTTTTCATTCATAATTCCACGTAGTTTTTGGCTCTTTGTTTGTGCAGAAAAAGGAAATATTCCCCCTTTTGCACTTTGGCATTCTTCCATTCACCTATTCATTCAGGCATACCGGCCGTTGTGTTGCGGTAAGTATGCCTTTGTGCACCTAACATATGTTTGTGTGTAGATGTGCGTTCATTCACATACATATGTATGTATGTATATATATCGAACATGCGTCCTTGCGAGTTGAAGTGCGGCTGTTGCCAGGCGAAATTTCGGTTTTGCCCCATGTTGTTTTTGTTGCCTTTCGCAATGAAGTTTTGCTGCCATGCGAGCATGCAAATAACAGCAGATAGGCACCGCAATCTATGGTGGTGTTGGTGATGGAGGCTTTGCACACTAAGCACGGCACGACCGCCTGACAGGATAATTGCCAAGCTGACGCTGCCAGCCGCAGAGGGATGATATGCGACGACGGTTGGTAGTGCTTGTGGTGGTGAATGCAGTTTAGCCTGAATACAAGGATATGCTGGTAGTGTATTTTGCCCATACTGGCACATGCATACACACACAAACCCATACATTCACAGGATATACATACATATCTACGCACATCATACAGAAGGTGCTCGAAATCAATGGAAATTAAATGCAGGCCCGGCAGTGAGCTGCTGTACGGCACCACACTGTTGCCAACGGCGCTTTTGTGCAGTGCTCGGCGCTCTGGCGAATTGAGTTATTTATAATTCTATGCACACATGCATTCATATATATGTATATGTAAGTATGCGTGTTTTTGTGAAGCCTTGATGATCATTTTCATGATGTTTATGCTGATGATAATTTCCAGGAAGGACACCACCAACGTTGGTATTCTGTGTTGTCAGCTGTCGATTGCCGCAAGCATCAATAAGTGCAACACCAGCAGCAAGTATAAGAACAACAACAATTTTATGCATTGCATTAATGTATGCAACCAATACACACACACTTACACAACGTGCAGAGAGCCGGTGCCAAAAACAGGAACTACTCTCACGACGGGCACAAGCTGCTTTGACTCAAAAAAACAGAGACCAGAAAAGGCAGCAATCAACAGCCAGCAGCATTTGCTGTTTCTCATTTGATGCTTGCCACTGTTGTTGCTGGTTTGCTAAGCTGTCATTGCTATTATTATCATCACAGCAAGTCATTCATTATCCTGCTGGTGTCGTATTTCATAATTCGATTTCGATTTGAACAGATCGATTTGTTGCGTAACGTTGCGGAAATTTAATTATCAGCTGACAGTTATTTCTGATACAGCCTCAGGGTGTACGAATATGCAACGGACTCTCTGTGTTTCGTCTCTACGTTATGCAATTCGGGCTTAACTTGGGTGTGTTGCAGAAAGGAGACCCCCAAGTGGCACACAAGAGACATATGTTGCTACATATTTCAAAGAAGATTAACTGACTAACAAATTGCATACAAAAAACAAAATAATAATATGATTTAGTAGCGAGATGATGGAAGAGAACGACAATTAATAACAATAGAGCGCAACTCTTGCTCTTCAGACTCGGGCGCGTGAATTCCAGCAATTATACACAGAAGATTGCTCATATTGCAATAACTCTGCTCGACTCTTAGTGTATTCGCCAGCACCAACCTATCTGCTATTATTTTCCATTTTTACATTAACTTAACTTATCGTTTTTCTTTCCAAAAATTTACTATTTGACATTCTCTTATAAGCGCTCTCTTTAAGCTCATCTAGAATGACGTCACACAAAGTTAAGCTCATTTTTTATCTTTGATCTCTAGTCTACCATTCTTTCAAAACACCTATGGAAAGTCCAACGCTTATGCTTCGCTTTTACTAATACTTTAAAGGCCATAAAACTTCGGTATAACTTTTCTCTCGATCACTCCTAGTGCTACCTGGTCGCACAATAGTACGGATATAGAGTTGTCTCTAAAATAATAGCAGTGACTTCAACATAAAACAAAAAGTTATATATACTGGAAAAAAATTAAATTTTATTCAGTAATTTATTTACCACAAATTGTGCATTTCATACAGTCCATTAGTCATACAGTAATATTAATGGGATTGTAACTCTAGAAAAATAATATTAAACTAATTATGAATAGTTATTGGCGTAAGTTTGCCTAATTTTTAGTTGAATAACCACGATTTTTTATTACTGATGCACATCTACATGGCATGGAATCGATGAGATCACCACACCCTTTCACTTCCATGCCTCCTGGACTGTGTTATATAAATCTGCAACTTTTTTTATGTCCTTTCAGATATTTTCTATAGAGTTGAGGTCAGACAACTCAGCAGGCCACGACATGGCCTCAACTCCCTTGTCCCAAAACCACTCCTTGGTTCAGTGTATGGCAACATTGCATTTTCAAAAATTCCCACATACACCAGCTGATACATTGCTTTTTTTTATGAAATCGATTGGTCCCACGCCACTATAAGAAAAACTTTCCCATACCATCACTTTCTCACCATCATGTATGACTGTCTTCACCGTGTATAGAGGAATATTCTAAGCATTTCGCGGAGGACGAATACACTGCCTAGACCATTCCTTCCTTCAAATTTAACCACTTTAGTTTGGTCCATCCACAAAACATTTCTTCATTTTTCTTTAGCTAATTTACTAGTTCTTTGGCAAATTTTAAGAGCGCCTTTTTTGTCAACAAAGAAACTTTTTGTAGACTTTGCGCACATAACTTCTGATCCAACAACCATCTACGATCTATGACGTCACTTACATTAAGTTCTAAACTTTTTTATTTCTGCAGATGACGCTGTAGATATTTTTTAGCGACTCGAAGTATATGTCGATTATCTTCTCTGATTGTTTTGCGTTTGCGACCACGTTTTTCGGGTGTATTTTTATACGACAGGGCGAATGCTATCATTTGATTAGAACACCCGAGTATTTCCTTTATTACTCTGTACCTTTAACATTTTTTTCGAAGATTTTTATTTATTTGATGATCTTCTTCGCTGCAGTGTTTTCCCCGAACCACTATTAGAAATTAAAAGTAAGGCGTTTTTCAATAGGTGCGCTTCAACTTTTTTCCAATAGGGAGGGCGAACGACGCAATATTTTTTATTTTTCGCTTGTCATTTGTAAACTTCATTAGTATACATTTCATCATGGAACGCTACACACTTGAGCAACGATTGCAAATCGTGCAAATTTTTTATGAAAATAATCGTTCTGTTGCTGCTACTTTAATCCAGATTTTTTCCAAAAAATCATCTTCAGTGATGAAGCTCACTTTTGGCTCAATGGCTTTGTCAACAAGCAAAATATTCGTTACTGGGCAGAAAGCAATCCACACGTGATTCATGAGGCACCGTTGCATCCCGAAAAAATCACTGTTTGGTGCGGTTTACATGCCGGCGGCGTAATTGGCTCATATTTTTTCGTTGATGAGAACGATCGCCACGTTACTGCGAATGGAAATCGAACCGCGACATAATAAACGATTATTTTTGGCCGCAATTGAATGGTATGGACTTAGATGACATGTGGTTTCAACAGGACGGGACCACAAGCCACACAGCACACACTACAATTGATTTGTTGAAGAGTAAGTTCGATGAGCGCATTATTTCCAGAAATGGGCCGGTCGAATGGCCGCCGCCCTCGTGTGATTTGACGCCTCTAGACTATTTTCTTTGGGGTTATGTGAAGTCATTGGTTTACAGTAACAAGCCGGCGACGATTTGTGAGCTCAGAGCCAATATTGAATGCGAAATTGCTGGAATTTTGGCCGATTTATGCAAAATAGTGGTCGAAAATTGGGTTCAACGGTTGGATTTCGTAAAACGTGCACGCGGTGGTCATGCAAAAGAAATCGAATTTCATACTTAAATGTATATGTTCAAACTCGATAATAAAAAAAAAAAAAATACCAGTCTAACGGTTAGACTCGATAGAAGTGAAACCTTCCGTAAAACAAACAGAGAGAGAATAAGACGAAAGCAGCATTAGGAGCGGGATAACTATAGGTTCATTATAATATTGCTATAAAGTTCATATTTTATTTTCTTCATTTTATTATTATCCTCAATGTTTTCAATTTCAACAAATGATACGAGTGGCTTATGATAGATAAAATATGATACAAATGCTTTGGTTTCGATGTTGTCAAAAAAAATACCCAAACGGACCGAAGAAACAGACTTACAAATTTCTTCCATTTTCGTCTACTTGTATTCATATAAAAATTTATGTCTCTTCCCACCAAAGCTAAATGTATTTGTATATTTCTTCTTGTATTTATTCAAGGCCGAAATCCCGGAGGTACTGCAATACCGGGCCAACCCGTGGCAGAGGTGAAGCAAGCCCCTAAAACACTCCACCCATTTCCAAAAATCAGTTTAACATTTGTTGTCCTGCGAGGGAGGATCTATCAGATGTTAAGCTGATAGGAACAGATACCACACTACCTACTTCAATAGATTTTCTAATAAACCTTTTGAGAATTACACGCTCACAAAAATTAATGTACGAAATATTTATACCGATTCACTTAAACTGACGTTCAGTATCTAAACCAAAAAACTGTTTTCAATAAATAATCAGAAATGTCCTACAATGGAAATTTCAAAAAAAAAAAAAAAAAAAAAAAATTCCATTTTCGTCTACATGTATTCATATAAAAATTTATGGCTCTTCCCACCAAAGCTAAATGTATTAGTATATTTCTTCTTGTATTTATTCAAGGCCAAAATCCCGGCGGTACTGCAATACCGGGTCAACCCGTGGCAGAGATGGAGCAAGCCTCCGAAACACTTCGCCCATTTCCAAAAATCAGTTTAACATTTGTTGTCCTCCGATGGAGGATCTATCAGATGTTAAGCTGATACGAAAAGATACCACACTACCTACTTGAAGAGATTTTCTAATAAACCTTTTGAGAATTACACGCTCACAAAAATTATTTATATCAACATATAATATAACGCTTCGTAACTAAATAACTTTTAGGCCAGAAATGACAGCATGGCGCGGTAGCCGAGCGACTAGCAATGTGAGCTTCCGATCCAAAATCCTTTGTTCGAATCCCAAGAAAAAATAAAATTTATTTTTATTTAGTTCGTCGCTACGTTTATATCTACATATAATAAACGCTTCGTAGCCAAGAGGGTCGCTTTTTCGTTTCACTTTTCCTCAAATCACTCCCAACGATTCTAAAGAAGTTTTCACTTCAAAAATTTGTTAAAATAGTCAAACCGTTTGTGTTTTATTCAAAAAAGTTCAAAAGTTGAAACGCTCTTACTGAAAAACGCTTTAAAAGGAAGTGCTACTCGTTACTCGTTCTTATCTAATTTGTTTTTTATACTTACTTTTCAGTAAGTTTTTCGTTTATGAAACTTTTCGTTGGTAGCTACAAAGTATCCTAGCCACCACTCACGCCTTCCTAACTGAGTCAAAAAAGAGAGAGCAGGGCATCGGGGACATGAAGATCATCTTCTAAAGGATTCAGAATTCTTATAGTCTGCGTTACTCTGAAGGCCAAGCTCATATCAAAAATTTCACTGCGAGGAGCCTATCCATCAGAACCAAATTTTCACTTAGTGTACCTGCATTCCCAATACTTTTTCAAAAGAACTTTGATAAGGAGCTTACCATATATGTAATTACAAATTTTCACTTGACCGTTTCTACGTGATTTCCAATAACCACAAGATAAGTTTGGAAACGGAATGGCGTGGAGTCCCCAGATCTTTCTGAATCCTCCGTCTATTGTGTCTGGGCGAAAGGGTTTTCGAAATAGCACATGAAGAAATGGAACTCCATCTTCTTCGCCATATTTCATTATTATATCCCATTTTTTATTATTAAATACTTGCTCTAGCGTGCAAATTATCACTTGAAAATAAAATATACAAAACATTATGTACACAACAACAACAAAAATAAGAACATAAATCAGTTATCACTTTAGAATTGCCTGAGTCAGTTGAGTGCCATTCAAGAAGTCCCTCACAAAAGCAATCATCTAAGCTTGGCAACTGCCACTCGAGTTTATGTAAATTCTCGAAAGATCGCCATTTTCGAATTACTTGCACGCTGTAAGTTATATTTCCTATGCCGCCCTCATCTCCATTCATCCTTTGTCGCCATCCATCTCCATTGAGGAAAAAGGCGTCTTTTTGTCATCATTCAAATATTATCCAATTTATCTGGTGTGACAACAGTTGGCACTTTTCTTACCTTGCTATTTATTGTTTCCTTGTTTTGCTATTCATTTGTTCATTCTACTTAACGAATTCGTGAAATTTGCATAATACATTGTGAAATAAAAGCAACAACAAAACAAATAATAAACATTCTGCTAAAGTGGCAACATTTGCAATGACAGGCTGATTGTCTGTATGACCGGCCAGGCGGCTAGCAGGGGTCTGGTCAGTCACGCAGTCACTCAGTCCCCCAGTCTCTCAGTCACAGTTGCAAGTGTATTTCGAAGGTCCTCCCTTGCCTGAATTCTTACTATAACTGTTGTTGTTGCTTCACTAGAATTATCATCACGTAATCAACACTGCTCGCTTACCTCATATTCCACTTCCAACGCGTACTTGCCTCATCAACATCTCTTGATACCTCTTGCCTCACCCCTATAAGCTACTTAAAATCCTATCCGCATTTCATATTTTATTTATCTTTAGAAAATTTTCTTCAAAATTGCCTGCAGTCAATTGATATTTGTGTATCCTTTTGTTAGCGCTCATCGCTGCTCCGCCTTGCTTTTGTTGCTACATCACACACACCATTGTCTTCACGTCGAAAATTGCATTTACGTCAAAGTATCAATTTGTGTGTCATTAAAATAATTTGATTTCTTTGTTATGTTTTTTTGTGTTGTATAACAAAATCTCTTGAAGTTTTCGTGAATATTTTCTTGAATGTAAGTAATACTTGTTTCGTAGTTACTTAAATCGAACGAGAGCGTGGCGCGCTGTGTGAGTTGCCTTTGCCCAAGGCAAGCAAATAATAAGGGGTATGAGTAGGGGAGATTTCCACTGCTGTTGTACTATTTATATACGTTAACCTTAAACGGATGGCATGACACGGTCGAGAGATACAATTTTGAGTTTTAATGATGGGCGATTACTTACTTGCTTGAGTATACACACCTATGCACACATACATATGCATATATGAGGATATAAATATTCCACGCGTGTTGTACTCGGTAAAAGGGCATAAGTCAGATAGTTCCTTGTAAGACCCAGTTTGCTTAGTATTAGAAGGGGATTTAATTGGTATGTATTTCTCGATTTGCATATAGAAACATACACACTTATCTTTTCTTTTATATCCTTGTTCACTCCGCTCGGGAGCATAGGGCTGCGACAAGACTATTCCATCGTACATGGTTCGGGGCTGCTGTTTTTGCGCTGTCCCATGTGATGTCAGCATCTGCTAGTTCGCGCAAAATCGACCTTCGCCAAGTGATCCAATGCCATTTCCGTGAATGAAATGAAAGACCCAGAGACTCAGAGCCCATTGTGATGCCGCGTGGGGAACTTGATCTTATCTCTCATAAAACCCGTGTGCTCTGTTAAACATTTTTAGGAGATCCTTGATTTCCACACTACGGATATCTTCCACTTCATGAATGGAATGTCTATCTAAAATGGTAAATCGGAGCCTTGATAGAGCAAGACAATGACACAGAAGGTGCGAGATCGTCTTCTCTTCTTCTTCATGTAGGCCGCTGCCGCAGAAGTCATGAGTTTACACACCCATCCACCCACCCCAAATAGAACGATTGCGATGCCCAGGAAGAATCATACAAATAGATAAATAAATTCTAGCTCTTTTTTCATTCTACACATTTTCCAGAATACTTAATGTGGCACTCCGAGCCCGGCGACCTGCGAGAATTCAACACTCTCTAATTTGTTTTTTTTTTGTCGGTACAACTAGCTAGTAGAGCACCCAAACACAATTAAATCCATTGTACTACACTCGGGTTCCCTTTTTAACTTTCTTTAAATCTACTCGTCCTCCGAAGAAATCTGAGTAGATCTTGTGGTGCCAAGGAGCCACGATGGTCACTTCTTAGCACATCAGTACCAAAAGCCTCAAGCCTAATTCGAGCGAAAGCCAGGCAGATGCACAGAAGTATGTGAGTAAGTAAGTAACCCGTTTGCTAACCGGCTTTGATGGCTGCAGAACGGAGTGACTCTAACTTATGAGAGCAGGATTCTTAGAGGAGAGTGCATGCTTGGAACGTCACTGCGTTTTGAGGTTTAGTATAGATTACAAACATATGGATCTTCGACAATCTTGAATACATATAGAGCTAGTCATTGCCGATCTACAGACCTCGTGACTGTCTGCAATGGGGGCCGGTAAAGTTTAATCGTGCGCGCAGTTCACTCCGCATACGAAGTCTTTAAGGTGGTCAGGTTATAATCGAAAAAAGGTATTTATCATTTTTTTTTTTGCGACAGAGGTGGGATTAGTTTATTCAATTACTTTCGATACAATAATGCAACATTTGGGCAACATTTTTCTAAATTTTCAATGGAAAATATTGATAACTGAGAGGTGAATCTCTAGAGGCGTTCTGAAAAAAGTTATTTTGGAGTGTACATCTTAACTCAACAGAATCATCTGAAGAACCATCTTAGTGTTGAGATGTTGCTGCATGTATTCCGGGATAGATTTTTTTTGTTTTTTTTCATTTTTAAATTTTTTGCTGTACGTGGAAGCTAAAAAAAAATTGATTTGCGGTAAGTTGATTGTTTATTAAAAGTTATTGATTATTAGAAAAGCTTCCACAGATACCTGGAGTATTGTGTGAAGAAGTACTGCGCAAAATTTCAAAATGATTGGTCTGGTCGAAGTTGAGTTGCGGCGTACACAGACTTAAAAAACTCGCATAAAAACTCGGCCGGGAGCAATGGACACCTTGCAAATTTTGCTTTGATCGACTTGCAATTTTGAAAACTGCTGCTGAGATATTAAGACATTATCCATTTATTTAAGAAATAAAATAATGCTGATTTAAAAAAAATGTAATTACATTTGTGCATATGGCACTAAAAATCGGCAGACTAAATTTTCATTGCCCCTGTGAAATACAACCAATGTATTTTTTGGTTTATTGCCAAAATTATTTACATGCATATCCACACGTCCATATATCAATGTATTCATTTATCCACATCATATTAATGGGTCCATATGCACCTTACGCCTCATGCATAAACCATTTTAATTCCTGCGCATTGGGCAGAAATATTACAACTGCTCGTCCATTAGCTGCGAAATCAGATTAAAACTAAGTAAATATCGTAAATTATTTCCAAATAATTTCGTTTACTTAATTTCAGTGAATGTAAACATAAATTGCACTTATTTGTTTATACTTTTGTAGTTACATACTTACACATACTTATACATACTTATGCATACATACATACATACATATTGGGACTCTTGAAATAACTCGACCAATTCGATATTCGGTTCGTGGGTCCGAATAGTTGCTTTCCTTCAACTACCGGATTGCACAGTTCGAATTTCACTAACCCAACCTCCTTTGAATATCGTGGCTTTGAAATTTCTAGAAAAAAATGTGTGCTTATTATACTTTTATTGAATAATTCAACAAAACTGAACGTATAGAGAGTGAGGCTTCAGATTTTTTCGATAGATCCGATGATGTGAAACTGGACGTACTCCAAATGTGATAGAAAGTTGAGTTTTAACTTCTCCACATCAGGCTTAATAACCATCTTATAATTCCTAGGCAAACATTTAGCTGAAGAATTGAAAATGATAAAACAAAACATAAATATTATTGGATTAATTATTTTTGTTTTTAATTGTAATCTGGTAGATAATTTAAAGGCATTTATTCTTTTAAGATGATATTCGGCATATGCTCGCCGCGGCTACGAGTTGCATGGTCCATTCGATAAATCCAATAAATCGATTACTGAGCGCGTTTAATGACGAGTTGGAACCAAAATGTCGTTGGTGCTTAGGCGATTAGTTTTTGGAAACAAAAATTTTGTCAGCATGGCCCGATAGCGATCGCCATTCACGGCTCCCTTTTCTCAATTCATAAGAAATAAGGACCAATGATGGTGCCAGCCTGTGAACCGTAGTTAAAGTGGACGCACTTAAACTGGATTTATTATTTTTTTCAAAGTAAATTTCTACAATTTGGAAGCAAGTTTCTAGCGTTAAATGATTCATGATGACTTTCCAAACCTTAGTGAATAGAAATGTCAACACAGTTTGCCATTTTCAGCAGTCAAGCCAAAGTCATCGATATCGATAGTTCCCATGCAGCTAAAAAAATATCCGATATACTACTGTGTCCAAAAAATAAGGTGACATTTGATTTTAAACTGCGCGCTTTGAAGGATTAGGAGAATTCTTTTTTTTTTTAGGTTGGTAGTACTGTGAGTGACATCTATGTCAAATTTCATGTGAAATATTCATTTACTGTTTGAGATACGCGTCGTTTTGTGAGCTGCTAAAAGTGAGTTTCTCGTTTTTTGCAATGTCGAAATTTGTTGAGCAAAGAATTTGCATTAAATTTTGTTTGCGGAATCAATTTTCTGCTGCGTTGAGGATGGTGCAGAAAGCCTTTGGTGATGAGGCTATGTCTAAAAAAAATGTTTACAAGTGGTATAGTGAGTTCCAAGCCGGTCGTGAACGTGTCGAAGACGAAGAGCGTCCTGGGCGACCATCAACCTCAACTGACGAAGCTCACGTCCAACAAATCAAAGATTTGGTGTTGAAAAACCGTCGATTAACGATTAGAGACCTTGCTGATGATGTTGGCATATCGAAAGGCTCAGTCAATACCATTTTGAAGGATGTTTTGGGCCTCAAGCGCGTCAAATCTCGACTGGTACCGAAAACATTGAATTTTTTGTACTCGTAATTCGTGATCATTTCATCAAAAACTCAACCCATATCGTTCCGCAACCACCGTATTCACCTGATCTGGCACCGTGCGACTTCTGGCTGTTCAGCAGGCTCAAAAGACCGCTCCGGGGACACCGTTTTGACACGATAGAGGAGATTCAAGCCGCAACGAAGACGGAACTGAAGGCCATCCCGGAAAGTGACTACAACCAGTGTTTCGAAAATTGGAAAAAACGTTGGCATAAGTGCATTGTGTCGGGAGGGGATTACTTTGAAGGGGATGAAATTGATTTGGAAGAATAAATAAAGAATTTTCAAAATAAATACAATGTCACCTTATTTTTTGGACACAGTAGTAAGTACATATGTGCATACATATTTAATTGGCGCCAAATCAACCATCGATTTTTTTTAATAACATTTTTACAAAATAAATAAAATGAAAATTATTTTGAGCGATGAAAATATTTATTTTGACCTGTACGGGCTACATTGCTTGTCTGTTTGTATGCTGTCACAAGTGTCAAATATGTTTGTCGTTTGACGCCACTTGCAAAAATTATGCATCTTCCGACAGGACGATTAATTTTGTGCCACGTCACCACCTTGCATAACAAGAATTTATGGGAATCGATTAACCGAAAATCAACGGCTAAGCGAATAGCCCAAAAAGGACAATTATTCGAATGGTCGACAGCTTTTGACTACTCGAATATCTACAGTCGACTAATCTCGTATTCGAATAACTCGGCTAGTCGATTAACCGAATATCAAGAGCCCTACTAAATTTAGCTTGTAGGTTTGTATAGATGCCCTTGTAGTGGTGTACACGATTCGTTTTAATGTCAAATGCATGCCTCAATGCATTTACTAATTACTTGGCTACCCCTTCATGTCTAAAAGTAAATAGTCCTACATACACGCACACAAAATCACACGCACGCACGCAAATGTGTGCTCCCATTTTATTGCACGAGTATGCGTTGTACCGAGAATAGCCACTCAACAACAGGAATACGCCATAAATAACAGCTTTTATTTACACAAATTGACAGCAGCCAATTTAATCTTGATGGCCAGTTGGCACACATACACAATTGTAGAAGTAAATAACAGCAGGCATCCACAGGAAAGGATAAAAGGGAGAAAGGATAAATGCTGATGGCAAATTCTAAAGCTAAATACACACCAGGCAACCGTTGAAGCAACGGTTGCAGCAACGTGTTGCCTTTGTTTAAGAAACACGTTGCGACCGTTGCTTCAATCTCAGTATTGTGTATAACTGTGGTGCAGGAAAGGTACGAGCGGAAGATACGTAAAATTAAATTTTTTAAATGATCGACGAAATACGTAAAACTACTTCTCTTATTATAATTGACGAACTTTTGTACGAAAATGAGGAAGAAGAGATGCAACAAAAGAAGAGAAAGAAAATTTGGTCCAAAAATTGCTTTTTAAAAAAAATCGAATTTTCGAACGAGAGGCTGCTGAAAGAACTGAAGGAAAATGAACCAGCGGACTATAAAAATTACATGAGGATGGACGAAGCCCTGTTTAGAAAATTGTTGGACTTCGTAAAGCCCAAAATAACGAAACAAGATACCATAATGAGAGAGGCAATATCAGCAGAAATTAGACTGGCAATAACTTTGCGGTATCTTGCAACAGGAAACGCTTTTGCGGACTTGAAATTTTCGACGGCGGTATCCACTACTAAATTTGGAGCCAACTTTTGGTAGGAATTCAACATCTGAAGCAAAAACAGTACGAACCAATTTATGCGAAGCCATCTATGCCTTACAAGGTTCATAAAGAAATTCAGGATTGTTTTTTCATATTTTTATTCAAAGATTTGTTTTGCTTATTACTAGTTACTTAAATACTGAAAAAATAAAAGGAATAAAAAAGTAATTAAATTTTATTAATTTAATTGAAGTCTACATCTGAGAGTAGGTCTTGAAATGACGAATACTGCACTTTATTTGCTCCATCAGCATCTCCTACATTAATGATTTGTGGAGAGGACGATGAGCTGAACTGGATTGGGGTCGAGTGAGAAACAGACGCACTGTTTGAAATATCGCTCATTGATATTCTTTGCGATATTGGCTTATAAATAGCATACCGAGGTGGGTATGTGGATGTTTGGGTCTGCACAGAATTCAATGTCAGGCCTTTGCGTAAGTATCGGCTTCGTCGCTTTCTTCTTTTTGTGCCAAATTTTCAATATGTCTGGTAGCTTTTCGTAATAGCTCGTTCCTCCCACAATTTTGGGAGCTTCTAGATTTCTTCGTGCTTGGCATAGGACTCTGAAAGATTAATAGGAATGTAAAGTTAGAAAACATACTTTTTCCAGTGGCTCGCTGCATGCTATTGTAACTGACAGTTTTAATTAAATTTTTGATTTTTCTTGTTGAGCTTGAGGCCAAGTATAAATAAAAAACAGGACGGCGTTTGTATTTTCGTTTTTATTTTCGTCGCTACTTCGATCTGATGATGATCTCAGGCGGAGATTGAAAGGTCAACGAAAATAAAAACAAAAATTCAGAAGCCGTCCTGTTTTTTATTTATACTTGGCTTCGAGCTCAACAAGAAAAATCCAAAATTAATAATCAACGCAAGGCTAATAACAATTTTCAATATAATTTAAAATAAATATACTTACCCTTGAAGCATTGTCATCGTCTGAACTTATTACTGTACTGATTCCAGGCTCGGGCATCTCTAAATCTCTTAAAAAATCAAGGGCTTCAAAATACCATAAGTTCGGTTCATACAGATCATCAAGGCCAGCGCCACTTTTTTCACTTTGAATTTTTTTTTTAACTCGCGACGGTAGGCAGTGCGCATGTTTTTGATTTTGTTTTTTACCGTATTCACTGTAGCATTTTTATCAATGTACTCATTTTTTAATTGTTCGTATGCTTTTTTTCTAAAATTTTTATTTTTATATTTTTCACTACTTATATCCCACAGCTCTCTCAAATTTTTATATTCGTTAATAAAATTAAGATAATTTTCATTATTTTCAACTGCCATTTTTTCCTTTTTCACTTAATTTTCTCCGCACGAACCTTCTTCTTCGCTTGTTTTCAACGAACTGAACGAGTAAAAGCAGTCAACAATGATACACACGAGGCAACAGTTGCAGCAACCTATCCCAAAAATCAAATCTTTTTGATATTTCAGGCAACGGTTGCAGCAACACGAAAATCATTTGGCAACAAAGCTACACACGAGGCAACGGTTGCTTCAACATGGCCGAGTTGCTGCAACGGTTGCCTGGTGTGTATTTAGCATAAGTGATGTGCAATGTACGCGTGTGTGTGTTTGGGTGTGGGCTTGTGTGCAAATATTTAGTTTGCTGTTTTTGCTGACGCTGTGACTGTTGGTGACGCTGACAAGCGGTCCAATCTTCTTATATTGCCCCCAGACAATTGATAATTTATTTTAGTACTTAATACTTTATTTTTGCGATAACTATTCAGAAAGTTTGGTCATTAGTCGTGACGCCGGCTCGGTGTAAGAAAACTATTATTGTATATCTCTGATCAAGGCTCGTGTGTGAAAACTGCGTCGTATATAATGCCACATATTATATTTACCACTTCATTACGAAAATGAGCGCTGTTTTGATAGGATTATTCCGAAAAAACCTGCTTTTGGTGGCACACGTTTGAGTCGGTGTGAAAGCCCTGTAAGAAAAAAATATGCAAGAACCAATTTGGAAGATGAACTGTTGTTGTTGTAGCATCATAAATATTCCCCATGCATATACGGGGAATGCAGCTGAAGTGGCAGATCTTGGCCGGATAAAAAGACTTTTTATTCTAAAAGTCTATATAAAATTTAATACAAATTACATTTTTCTATAACCAAATTCTTAAGAAAGTGCGAAATTTTCCAAAACTTCGAGAAGCATAAAAATCAAGTTCATTTTTCTCATTCCAACGACAGTCGGTTCTACGTAACCGGAACGATCCGGGTTTTATTTTTCTTTATTTATTATATTTTTTTTTTCAATTTCAAATCAAATTAATTTGGCACCTGAAATATTGCTCTCAACTTCAGAGTGTATATTTTATGCTGCAAGAACAACAATAAACCTTCTTATTTGTCAGAATATCAAATTGTATGCCCTTTAACCATTCATGCTAAAGGTAAAATGGCTGGTACAACTCAAAATTTCACAAATGGCTAAAAGGCACTTGCAAGAAGAGTAGAATAATCACTCCTTGAGTTATTTAAATTTTACTACCGACTTTTTTATTTTTGTACTGACGAACAGACTAACTAATGAAAATCCAAACAGATATGTCAAAGTCCATTATTCGCCTAGTTTTCAATATTTTGCTCCAAGGAAAACAAATATATCAGAACGTAGTAAAAGTTTGAAGTGCCAGATTTGACAATTTGGTTTTTAAGAATCCCTAAAAGAGGGCGGCCACCGTAGCCGAATGGGTTGGTGCGTAACTATGATTAGGAAGTGAAAGGTTCGAAGTCCCGGACGTGAAACTCCAATCGAGAAAAAAAGCGTTTTCTAGTAGAGGTCGTTTCCCGCCAGACATTGGCAAATATCCGGGTATATTTCTGCATCGAAAAGCTCCTCTCAAAAATCATATGGCATTCGGAGTCGGCTTAAAACTGTAGGTCCCACCATTTCTGGACCAACAACAAGGCGCACACCACAAATAGGAAGAGGAACTCGGCCTAACACCTAAAAGAAGTGTACGCGCCAATTACCATATTTATTTCCTTTATTTAATATCTATACAATTTTTAAGTACGTAGTGACATGGTAACATGTGCCATGGAATTTAAGTAAAAAAATGGAAATCCTATGCGGCTAAAAATTTCAACTAAGATCTCAAACTATAATGTTTTTTTGTTTTGGTGATGGTGCATGCGGTTTTCTTAATATTAAAGTACAATTTATGAAAAACAGACTTTGATTTTATTTTTAATTTCTTTAGAAACCAGTCTTGTGCATTTTTTTCACAAGAAATTAATTTTTATATGGAATAAAGTGAAAAGGTCCTCAGCAAATACGGATTGTTGAACAGAAATCACTTAAAACTTGCGCTTCTTTTACCAAAGTTTCATGGGCCATGTAAGTGCATAGACAAAAATTATGTAAAAAGTTAGATTAAAAAGTCTGTAGATTTAAATGGAAATTTGTTAAATTCTGGTAAATTTTGTATTAAGTTCGAAAACTTCCTGTACAATTATTTCATTAAAGCATTAAAAATGTTAAAAACATAACACAAAAATTGTAACTCGAAAAATATAATAAATATAAAAAGAATGAATATATTGTAATAATAATTTATCCAATTATGATTTTCATTGTTTATCCTGAATACTCCAAACGGGCCTTAAATTTTCAGAACATTTCGCCAAAGCACCATCTAGCGCGTTCTTTTTCTTCCAAGTGCAAATTTTTTAGGTAGTCGATTTATGGGTACATAACTATGGCGAGTATGCACCAAATTGGGCAATGATTGCGATTTTAAGAAATATCACAATTCCAACACGACCTACTGGGTATAGTTTTTCCCAAAAAAATTCTTTTAAGATAGTTAAGATGCATCCGAAATTCAACAAATTCGACTATAAATAAGATTTTTATCAGTATATCGATGCCTACCCGTTAATTAAACAACACAATTAATATTCACATGTATATCCTGAATAACATCTTTTAATATAAACTTCGAGTATGCGCCAGATTTGATGACAAGTAAGGTTTTTATAAATATCTCCACCCCAGCGCCACTTAAAAGACCCAAAAAAATCATAAATCTTCATAGGGATTCCCTCAACTACTCACCTAAGTTTAGGAGCCTACAAACAAAAAACGTAACCTTTATACATAAGAAGATTTCAAGAATTAAAATCATTCCTACACGAATATGCCGGCAAGTCAAATATTGTTCCATAAACTGTTCGGTCATATATTGGCCCAAAAGTGAATTTATTACAAGTTACCTTCTCTGTCAGCCAGTCAGTGGCGCTTTGGCAGAGATCGATAAGTTGTCAGAAGAAAAAGTTCTTGCGAAAATGTCACCATTGCAAAAGCAAATATTTGACTAGGATTTGCAGCTACTCGCTATTGGGTAAGTGTATCTTTTTATAGGTGTGGCAGTATGCAAAGCTTAGCTCTCATCTCAACCGGTCCCTTGGTTTATTGTACAAAATCCTTTTTTCTTCGCCTAATGTCTGTTAAGGACATTTTTACTATAAGTATTACTTTTACGGTCCACATTTTTCTACAACCATTACAAACGCGCACATGTGTATGCAAATACATGCACACATACATCTATACACAGTTTTTATTTCCGCTTTAATATGCCATTTGCACATTACAACTAATGGCCCAAAATATTGTCGCACAGCTCGCACTTGCACATATCCCTCGATATGCTGATGTGGGTTCCTGCCATGTTTTGTATATCCATTACAGATATTAACACTATTAACCATCTAGTAAATAATGTCATCAGTAACATTTATATAACCCATCAGAGTTCGCATCCTTAATGTGCTTATCCTTGAGCGCTTCATTGTCGTATCATCAATGGCAGCCAAAAAAAAAAACAAAAACACAAAAAAAAAAGGAAAGTAGACGAAGTAAAAAACATCAGCACGCGAAGCCAGTGGAAGGCGTCTACTTATACGTATGTTGCGCAAACCCTTGTGGGAACGCTTAAGCTCTGCTTTTGGCTGCTATTAAAAAGCACCCGCAAACACACACGCACACACACAACCAAACGGAGATTTACTCTGCATATCCTTAACTCGCATTTTTTGGTTTTTCCTTTGCCATTTCGGCGTTCGTTCCACCTTCTGCGCTTGCCATCAGCGTCGCGCTCTTTCATCAAATATTGTACTTACTCATGTGAGTATGTATGTACGCATATACTCGAGCAATTTTGTCAGCTTCCGGCTCAAGTGGCTCACGCTATTTTATTTATCTTAAGCCTATTGCTAGCGTTCGCTTACCCCTCCCGAGTGCTGTAACTTCAATTCAGCCTTGACTTACAGTACTGCATTGTTGTTTATGCTTCCTCTCCATACTCATATAACTCATTCCCATACTCATACCCATACCCATACTTCCTCTCAGTCCAGAGCTTTTGCTTTGAGTATTTACTTTCGCTTTCCTTTTCTCAACTTGAACTATTTCTCGTTGCCGCTATTAAAAGTTCATTTTGTACGTTGCGCCTGCCGGAAAAGGAAGTGAAAACAATTATCTGCAGGAAGGTGTAACATCGCAAAATCGCAGGCCATCAACTCTAGGCAAAAAAGCAGCAACAACAACTAAGAGGCATCTCAAACGATTTGCAAATTTTTTTGGCAAACCTCTGCTGTGGCTCTTAGTTCTTATCCGTTTTGCACTGACAATCGTGCGCGCAAAGCGGTCCACTTCCTTAGCGTATTATTAGGCCAGAGATCTGTTTAACTGGCGTGAGTACCTTTTGCCATAAGGAGTTACACTTGAGTAGGTACAAATGTATTCATCTTCTTACCCACTTAACCACAGCTCCATACATTTGCCAAAAACTAATGACGGGCTAATAGCATTGCTCTTATCTGAGTTCTGTATAATATTGGGTGTTCCTTTAAGGACGTCTATGTTGAGTTAACAAACATTGTTTTTGTGTTAACTCTACAATGTTGTTGTTTGACAGATGTCGTGTGTGAATATTGAGGTTTATTCAAAGAGACTTGTGTGAAACGCAAATCTAAGAATATTAGGGCTGATAAGTTTGAGAAGGTGGTTTGTCACAAAATGAAATGGGATTGGCTCACCCAACCCTCCAAGCTCAATAACTGATTTAAAATACGCTGATGAAATTGAATCGAGACCATGCCAGGTTAAGTGGTCCTGGCTGATCTGTAAAAATATCTCACTTAGACCTCTAAGGACCATTGTGTTATCAAGGCTATGTAATTATTTGGAGTCCTGTTATTATTTTATGTAATTCTTAATGCATATCTTCGCGAGTTTTAACAAGCCGTTCAGCATTTAGTCAGCAATATCCCTCACGAACAATAAATATGTTGATCCTAGACGGAGTAGATGCTCCAAAGTACCCCTAGTATTCGCTTTGTTGCATGTTTTACATTCATCGCTCTGGATTTATCCCATTTTGGATGCGTGATGTGGGGTGAGACAGTGTCCCATCAGTACCTCAACCAATATTTTGCAGTCTTGCCTAGAGAGTGCTAAAATTAAGTTCGTAGTTTTCGTATTCCATAGCATAGTTTTTGCCGATTTGTACGAGGTTGAGTGTTCCCATATCGACTGCGTTTCCAGAACTAGTTCCTCATTTAGTTCCGTTCACAGAAAGTAAAGCGATAGGTATATTTCTGTCGAGCTCAATCTCCGCAAGCGAATATGTGCCTTAACGAGCTCATCGGCTCTCTCATTTCCTTGTATTCCTTTGCATTCTGGTATCCAGTAAATAGTGAGCTGGCCGTTTCTGCACAGTCCATCCATTTTGTATTTGCATTGTTGAATACATTTCGAGTTAATCCAAGGAGCCATAATAACCACTTGGCTATCAATATGGAAAATTTTCCCAGAAGTACTTTCTTTTTAAATTTTTTCGGTCTACAAATTGGCATATTTTCACTGTTTATTCTAATAAAAAATCAAAATATTTCCATAAACATTGCGTTTTTCTAAAAATTTGCACTTAGGCGGACGTATTGATACACCCTGTAGCGAGAGTGCAGCAATAAGTCGGCACTCGAGGAGAAGCTTTGCTGTTGACTGTTGAGCACCGATTTACTTATTAAATGGACTTCCTCTAATTCAATTACTTTCATTAAATACTGACAAAAGGTACGAAGGGCAGAAAGGGGCAGATGACCAAATGAAGTCGAAGTGCGAACCTCCTCCGGCACTTCGAGTGCCGGACCCTGTAACAAAAGATACAATGAATTTAATTATTTACTCACTTAATAATTAATTTGAGAAACAGGACTGGTTAGGCTACCTAAAATTTCTCCACTATTTCGAAAGCACAATACTCTGATTTTTGTTTTCTATTTTTTTTTTCAACAAAAACGGATGAAAAAAAAGTTCTGAGAATAAAAAAAACAAGTACTCTTATTTCTTTCTCAGTTAATGATCAATATTTTTTGCTTTTTACGCGTAAGAATATAATCAGTTTTTTATTTAGGGATGAGGTTTGTCCCACAATTGTACTTACATGCGTGTCTATTGTATATACCTCGACAGAGTGTCGCCCCCTTGTCAGGCAAGCATTCACAAGCTCCTAAGCTTCCCACAGAGGCTCTATATTTCAATCAGATGGAGCGCCGCTTTGGTAAAGTGAGTAACGATCTTTAACTTAAGCTCCATGCGGTCGGTATCCTTCGGGATCATCCTGCTCGAAGCAAATATAACTTATCTGACCGAAGACTAGATATTTGCCCATGTAGTGCAACACAGCCTAATCCCCATCTAAACGTATTTCATTAAAAACCAAGTCTCTTACGCCAAGTGTGGGGAGGTACTCCTTCAAGTGAATAAATTCCATGTTTAGGTCAGCAATAACTAGCAGGTCGCGTTCGGCAGTGGAAATTTAGTTCTGCTATAAGCTGCTTACTGGCTTTTCTATGTCAGAGCTGCATATCACAGTGAGTTGCAACCCAAAAATTTTCTCTATCGAACCAGTTCCAGCAAATGTGTCAGCTCTCTCGTTGACAGAGAAGGTGGACAGTCTCTGACGAACCGACAGCAATCACAGACGTTTGAGTGAAACACTCAATACAGTATCATACAGAAGACAAGACGGTAGTGAATTAAGATAACACTACTGCAAGCTTTCCGATGCTCCCTTTACTTTGGACCACCTATAAACATAGTGGGAGTAATTGAGACTATTGACGGTGTATAGCCTTCATACGCCTAAAGGAGAGGAACCTGGACGCGGGTACCTGTTGTGTTTTCGGACATAAAAGCGGCTCTACCCAGAAGTTTTAATTTTGTGGTCCCAGGGTAGAACTAGCCGAGTTGGAGGATTGTTATAGTATTAGTGAGAGCGGGCCCCACATACCATTGGTGTGACGGCACCTTTGAGATGTTTCTGACATTTTGATTTCGACCTCCATAAAAAAAAAAAAACTGTATTTGCCAAGGTTGCTCTGTCTCTTTACTTTCAAAGAACTTCGTTATGAGAAATGAGAGGACAAAATGAGCAAAAATCAAGGAGAATTTTGATCAACTTCAAACTTTATAAACTAAAACTTATTGCGCTAAAAAACTAAGCACCCAAATTTTTTAATTTTTTAAACACTTTTTTTTTTAATTTTTTTTAAATTTCAAATCCTATCGAAAATTTTATAAATTTTGTACTAAGTTTGAAACTTAGATTAATATGACATTTGTTAGAGAATGAGAGAATTTTTGTTTTTTACACTCAATTAAAATGAAATAATTTTCTTAAATTAAATCAAAATTAAAATGAATTTAGAAAAAATATAAAAAGTCAAAACTTGTAAATATGTGGAGGTTTCATACTTTTGTAACGAAGTTTCCGCCCATCGCCCATTTCATCAGCAAGGTTGCAATGCTATATCTCCTACTGTGTATATTTATGTATGAATGAATTTATTTGTAAAATTTAAATTAATTTGGCTCTCACAAATTAGTATACAAAACTCTTTCTAAATTTTAAAATTAAATTTTAAGCAACTCATTTGCTCCTCGATATATATTTGATTCCTTTATTTATAGCTCATTCGGTCAAGGCTCGAGAAACTTTTTTTGCTTCTCTAACTCTTTATTCCTAAATTTGTTGTAATTTTAATAAAAAAAATGTATTCAGAAAATTTTTGAGCGCATAATTTGTTTATTAAACATCTATAATTTTATTAAATAGCCGCATAAAACTTCCGCATATCCTTCTACTCGAATGTTAGCTGCGCATCTTGATGATTTTTGATTGATTTTTGCAAAATGATTTGTTATGGTAGAAATGCACTTCAAGTTTTGTCAGTAACTACTAAATAAAAGAAGCTTATTTTCAATAATTTTTATGTTTCATAGAGTCCGGCAATGAGCTTTGAATGCAGCACCTGCTGCCACGAGTCCGCTAAGACTCGTATCGTGGTTACATAAATTTAGAGCTTTGCATACACAAATTTTCGGTAAGTATGTGCAAGTAGATATATTTACAGGTTTCCCTTCATTAATGCTTTGCGTGTTCAATTTCCAAACAAGGAATTTGTTACATGAGGCTGCTGGCTATTTAATTCAAATTTCAACAAATACGATACTCCATACGTGCAACTTGAGCGGATGTTACAATGGTACAAGGTGGCACAAAAAGTGTATTCCAATTTTATATTGCTGCAATGCCATGCATAATCTGAGCCAGTATATTTTTTCCGTATATGGAAAATGATATCCTATAGATGGCCACCATCAAAGTTGAAGGAAAATGCTGTCAAAAGACTGAACGGCTTGTTAAAACTCACGAAGATGGGCATTAAGAATGGCAAACGCAATACATAGCACTGGTAACGCAATGGGCCCTAAGTGGGTCTAAGGTCTAAGTGAGATTTTTTTAGAGATCAGCCAGCACTACCTAACCTAACGTTACAAATTTCTGGGCGAGCCCGGAGTAGCTGCGGTTTATTTATATGGGTAAATTTCTTCGAGTAACCGCACAGAAAGTAGTCTGGGACCCTCAGATCGAGCGAACTCGCTTATGAACGGTTACCTCCCGCCTACTCTTGACTTCAAAAAATATGTCAAGGCCAGATATTTCATACTTATTACTTTCATGCGCCAGTTAACCAACCGCTGCCCCCTATTCGGTGAGCTGGCGCCAGCTGTTAAGCCATCCGAATATTACATGAAAATAACTTTAGGTTAAGTTAGGCTAGTCTGGTTGGCATTCAGCCACGTATAGACTTTTTGATCCCTAGCGGTACCAGATGAAGACCGACCTCTATAAAAACTGAAAGTAGACATCATGTAGGATGTCAACGCAAACAACTTTAAATCTTTTTCAACATTTTGTTTTTTTGTTAAAGAAACTGAAGAAAAACTACAAATCATGTTCGCTGTTGATGACTTCTCCTCAACATTTTCACAGCTCGAATGTTTTCGAGTGACTAGTCCTGTCTCTCTTCAACTTGAGGCACCAAGCATCAAACTTGTTGAGCAATTGGCGCCACGCAGTTCGCATATTTATTCCGAAATTCTCGACGAACGAACTGAACAAACTTTTTTGCATTCTGGTGGCAAGACCTCTTCACTGCCATACTCGTCATCTGCCAAATGTAGAAGAAAAACGTAATTAAATATTTTTAGCCTCTTCAAATAGGATAAACTTTTTGCACCACCTTTTACGTATACTCATGCACTCATACAGAACATACTTCTACACCATTCTGAAAATAATACATTTACTTTCGGCATTATATCTCATACGCTTGCGGTTCATTGCAAAATTCTCTGGTACAACTTTTTTATGTTCAGTTAATTTTAGCTGCCAGCCACAAGCTCACTTGTATGATTTTTGATTTTTTTCTCATTTCTGCATGGAATTAATGTAACTTAAACCATGCAAAAAAACTACGCTTTTGATAGCTGTCGCTTCATCCTGCATTTCCTGTGAATATATTTACATACACCTGGGCTCATAATAATAAAAGCGCTGACTATTTACTTAAATTTTTCTTTTATTTTTTTATTTTTTTTTATAAAAAATATAGTTTAATATAAAAAAATGTATAAATGATATAGTTCATTCTCGTACAAAAATCATATAAATTCTATTTTCAAACTTTCTCCAAATTAAAAAAAAAAAATCAACAAATTTTCATTAAAACTTCAAACATTTTAATCAGTATTTTTCTAAAAATTCTGGGTATGCAGTTTTATAGCCCATTCAATTTGGTGTAATAAAGTGCAACTTTGAAGCGACACAAAAATTTCGTTTAGTTTTACAATTTATTATTTCCTGGATGTCTTGGGCATTTTCTCTATATAAAAAAATATGCAGCAACAAAAACCAATTAGTTAAAATTCAAATCGAATTTCGACCCACTTTAAACTGGCACAATTTTATTTAAATATTGAACGGAATACAAAAGTACGTACTCAGAATTTGTCTAGAATGTCAGACCAAAAAGTTAAACAAAAATGTGATAAAAAGTGGTTGAATTTTTGAAAATTCTCGTGAAGTTTGAAAATTTTAGTTAGACAGATTTTACTGGTATACGGTTATTGGTTACGGTATAAACTATATTCTTAAGAAAAAATAAAATAAATTAAAGAAAAAATAAATGAATAGTCAAAACTTGCGAATGTCGCGCCGCTGTTATTGTGAACACCGTTGTATTGTGTATGTATGAATGTGGTATGATGTACCATTCTTCCCCGCGGTGTTCGGCAGTGTACGGGTATGTAACATAAAGTATTATGAAACTGTAAATTGTGGCAAATTAGCTTTTAATAGAAATTTGCATACATGTTTTCCAGAATGTATGTATGTATATATGTACTCATGCATGCATTGTATGTATATATTTACATTTGTGAAAGTTTTTGGAAATTGCGAAATTTAAATGCGCCTGTCAGCTAATGAAAAGACAAACTTTAATTAGGAAAAAATGCTGAAAAAAAATTGTGATTGAACAAAAAAAGTTTACAACTGTCAAAAATTAAAAAGTTAAAATTTTGACTGTGAAACTACTAATTGAATAACTGAAATTTGATGCTCTGGCTTGTGTATTTGTACATCTCCGGCGCAAACTTCACTGGCGTTGACCGGCACTTGATAGTTGGAGTTATGGAAATTAGTATCTGAAAATGCAAATAAATAACGAATTAGCATTAATAGTGGAACTAAATTTAATCAAATATGGCAATTAAAGAATTATATGCTAAAAGAGAAATTGTATACACTTCTACATATGAACATACAACTCAAAGCCAGCACAGCCTTAAGATTAAAAAGTAGAGTCTCACAAAGATCGATGTCTCTTTTTTTGGACATGAAATAAATAAATAAATAATTGGCGCGTACACTTATGTTAGGTGTTTGGCCGAGCTCCTCCTCCTATTTGTGGTGTGCGTCTTGATGTTGGTCCACAAATGGAGGGACCTACAGTTTCAAGCCGACTCCGAACGGCAGATATTTTTATGAAGAGCTTTTTCATGGCAGAAATACACTCGGAGGTTTGCCATTGCCTGCCGAGGGGCGACCGCTATTAGAAAAATGTTTTTATTAATTTTGCTTTTACCGAGATTCGAACCAACGACCTCTCAGTGAATTCCGAATGGTAATCACGCACCAACCCATTCGGCTACGGCGGCCGCCGGACATGAAATACCAAATGATAAAAGAAATTATCACCACTATTTTCACTGCTTATTTAACTTTACAGCTGTTGCAACACCTTTTTAGAACTTACAAGCTTAATTGAAAAAACAGCTCTAGGAACATTGGCCCTCAGCTGGAAAGAAAATAAAGGGCGGTTAAGTTTTAAGGGCCGGTGTTGATTTTGAAGAAAATAGAACTTTTTTAAGAAGTTATTATCACTTTTCTTTACTGTGATAATTTTAGTACAGCTCAATTACGTATGGAATAAAATATCAGCCAAATAGCAACCGCGGCCTCGGCGGCACACCTCCATCCGATAGTCCAAATTTTCTATGACGCTGAGGCATAATTGAGGTTCTATGCCGTTAATGTGCCGAATTATCTCATCTTGTAGCTCTCAAATTGTTACTGGATTATCGACGTACACCTTTTCTTTCGAATAACTTCAAAGAAAGAAGTCCAACGGTGTCAAGTCACATGATCTTAGCGGCCAATTGACATAGCCGCGACGTGAGATTATTCGGCCAGCAAATTTTTCGCGCAAAAGAGCCATTGTTTCGTTAGCTGTGTGAAAAGTGGTGACAAGTCCTGTTGAAACCACATATCGTCCACATCCATATCTTCTAATTCGGCCCATAAAAAGTTCGTTGTCATCTCACGATAGCGAACACTATTCACAATAACTGCCTGACCGGCCTCATTTTGGAAAAAATACGGCCCAATGATGCCGCCGGCCCATAAACCTCACCAAACAGTCACTCTTTGTGGGTACATTGGTTTTTCGGCAATCACTCTTGGATTATCATTCGCCCAAACGCGGCAATTCTGCTTGTTGGCGAATCCACTGAGGTGAAAATGTGCCTCATCACTGAAGATGATTTTCTTCACGAAGGCGCGATATGCATTTTGATTTGAACGCCCGTTTTCATAATAAGCTGAGCAACTTTAATGCGTTGCTCGATTGTGTATCTTTCCTTGGTTCCGATTGAGTTAGTCCGAAATTGAAAAATGTCAAATAAAATGCAGAAAAAAACTTGACGCTTAGGCGTGGTTCACATTAAACATCGGCCCTTGAAACCACCCTTTATACTTGGTAACAATCGCTTCTCTTCGTAGGCAAGGGCAAACCTTACACTGCTTTGACATGGAATTTGATTTTAAAAAATCTCTTTGCGATTTAATGGTGGCGCAAAACTCTAAGGCTCCACATTTCGTAACTCAGCACCAGCATCTGTGTCATCTCTCTTTATTTGTGCATTTTCTGCCTAAACACAAATACTTCGGGGTGACGTAGTAAACCCACCTGTGATTAGCAATCGAACGAAGTACAACCAAAAAAATTCTCTGCACATTCAACAATTAGAGTTCTAATTAAAACGGAATGGACTAAAGTTGATACTGAAAAAAACAAAAACAAAATATTTGACTCAAAACACTGATTGATATTTTTTTATTGAAGATTTCAAAAGCAAATTGTGAGCAATTCTTCAAAAGCAAAGGACGACCGGCCGAGTAATGAAGAAATTCATCATAATTGGATGCGCAGATGGTCGATACGATAGATGACTTCAATAAAAAAAGCTACAATGAAGAGATGCACCTAAAAGGCCAAATTCGTAAACGGCTGAAGGATGAAGGCTGAATTCGGCTGACTGAAGATGATTGAAAGCAGGCAAAAACACGTAAAGGCACGCAGGCAGCGGCAGCAGCAGGCATACAAAAGCATTGACAAAGGTGCGCACTTTCGCTGGAGAAGAACAATAATAATACACATAAAAATGGACAAGGAAAGAGTTGCAATTTGTTATTTGTAGCGACGGTTTGATGGATGAGTCGTCGTAGGACTCAAATGGGCGAGTAACCACCTTGAATGCGACGAGCGACAAATGTTAGATTAAAGGGTTGCTGCTGGATGTAGATGCGGAATATGAAAGAATGTACGTATGTATGTGGATACCTTCCAACTTCTTAGGAATGAACAGCAGAAAAAGTTGAAAAATGGAAATTGAAAGTATTGTGCGTGCACAAAAATGTGTATGGATGAAAAATGAAGCAGGTTGAGGTAGACACAACGCAGTAATCTATATGAAAAATGAAATATGGCGACAATGTGTCATGGAAGGGATTTTTTCATTTTTATTTTGAATAGAGTAGCAACCACAATCATGAAAAAGAAGAGGAAGTGGGAAGTACAATTTCAATGTAAAATTATTTCTAAAGGATTGAAGGCGAGAAAAATTACAAAAATTATAAAAAGTTCGCTGTCACAAAAAAAAGAAAAGAGTGGACAAATGATAATTTATAAAAAGCGCAAACTCATTCACATCAAAATGAAAGAATATAATTAGTATGAAAGTAGGTAGACAGTACTTACATATAACTTGTATGCAGCGAAACCCTCTGTCAACAGCCCTGTTTGAGCTAAACAATGATCCTACTCCTGATATGGCACGGCTTATTGAATTATTTAAACTGGACTCTAAACCTACTTGTCCAATAGTCAGTTGGAATCTATTGCATGATTATTCATATATTTGACTAAATAAAAAATTAATAAATACTCAAAAATGCTACTACAAATATCGAAAAAAGGTTGACACCCTGGCGTGCCAAGTGCTTCTTGCCATTATTTTTGATTACCAGTCGAAAGTTCTTGATGAGCGCAGAATAACTCCAGCACGTCACATGATCGATATTCGACCATATATTACATCTTTAAAAGAAAAAGGAGATGTTTGCTTTATTTGGGGTTATGCAAAAAATTAAATATTATTTAAAAGGTCGTAACATTAAATGAAAATTCAACTCGTAAACTTTTGAACTCATTTTCAAGCGTACAAAATCTTTACTTTCCTTTGATTTGAGAGGTCGTCAGTTGAGTTTACATTATTAATTGTAGTTATTGTACTTTCTTTTATGAAAGTTTTTCGCGGGTCATTCTACACGAAGAAAATGTACCACCTAACACAGGCAATCGTCTCCAAATAAGCCTTGATGACTAACCTTCTATGTTACGCTACCCATCCACCAACTATTCAAGAGTTGGAGCATAGAATAGAAGATGCGTTAGTTGAAGTTGGCTAAAATGTACTAAAAAATGTGACTGGCAAAATGAGGTACTGTAGAGCCGACCATGCATATCACTTGAATAAAATTGTGTTTCATGTTTGATGGCAAAGTTTACTTTTTTTGAGTACAAAAATAAATAATTTGAAAATATTCTGGCGTATTTTATTTATAACGGGAAGGGCCTCTCCGAGCCGTTTGATACCAAACGAGGTTTCAGACAGGGTGACTCGCTGTCGTGTGACTTCTTTAACCTGATATTGGAGAGGGTCGTACGAGCCGCAGAACTGAATCGCTCAGGCACAATATTTTATAAGAGCGCACAATTGTTGGCGTATGCAGATGCAGATGACATTGACATCATCGGCCTTAACAACCGCGCTGTTAGTTCTGCCTTATCCAAACTGGATAAAGAGGCAAAGCGAATGCGACTGGTGGTGAACGAGGACAAAGCGAAGTACCTCCTGTCTTCAAACAAACAGTCGGCGCACTCGCGTATCGGCACCCACGTCACTGTTGACAGTTATGATTTTGAGGTTGTAAAGGACTTCGTATACTTAGGAACCAGCATTAACACCGACAACAATGTCAGCCTTGAAATCCAACGTTGAATCTCTCTTGCCAACAAGTGCTACTTTGGACTAAGTAGGCAGCTGAGCAGTAGAGTGCTCTCTCGACGAACAAAACTAACACTCTACAAGACTCTCATCATGCCCGTCCTAACGTATGGCGCATAAGCTTGGACGATGACAACATCCGATGTGGCGTCCCTTGGAGTGTTTGAGAGAAAGATTCTGCGTAAGATTTTTGGACCTTTGCACGTTGGCAACGGCGAATATCGCAGGCGATGAAACGATGAGCTGTATGAGCTTTACGACGACATAGACATAGCGCAGCGAATAAAGATCCAGTGACTACGTTGACTGGGTCATGTAGTCCGAATGGATACAAGCGCTCCGGCTCTGAAAGATGCGGTACCAGCTGGTGGAAGAGGAAGGCCTCCTCTGCGTTGGAAAGATCAGGTGGAGAAGGACTTGGTTTCGCTTGGTGTGTCCAACTGGCGCCGGTTAGCACGAGAAAGAAACGACTGGCGCGCTTTGTTCAACTCGGCCAAAATCGCGTAAGCGGTTAAGAAGAAGAAGAAGATGTCATGCACCCACCCTTTCGTCTACCGCTGCCGCCCAGCAGCAATGCAAATTCTATACAAAGATACAGATATCTCCATTTTTACAAAACAAACTTGTTGAAAAATGAAATTTAGGACACCCGTTATGCATAACAAAAGCAATAAAACCCAGAAAAATTAAATCGAATTAAAAACTATAAATTTTCAGCGTATAAATACCACAAACTACCAAAAAATTGCACTGATTGTAAGAATTTATATTTTTAAATTTAATAGTTATAGTTTATACAATAGTACGTACGTATAGTCAGCCACACACAAGCCATAAGAATGATAGAAAGGCAAAACATAAAAATAAAATATAAAAAAAAGTTAAACATTTTCGGCATTCATTTTCATATGGCATAGAAAATCGTAAAATTTGCAAGCACAATTTCGTAAATTTTATTACCATCACTCACAATTATATTCAAGAGCAGTTTTTAGTTAGTCCATTGGATCGAAGCGCACATATTTTTCAAATATATACATAGACATAGAAAAAAGTTAATAAAAATTATAAAAAATGATTTAAAGTATTTTTATTATTATTATTTTTTGTTTTGTTTTTTCATACATCTATAGGTATACGTTCACATTGACAGCTGTCAGCTAAATGGCATGGCTTAATGTGTCGCAGATGTGTCAAAATGTGCGCACAAAAAGGAGTTTCCCCATTAAACCGTCCATCCGTTCGGTGACTGCCATTGACGCTTATGGTGAGAAAATGTCAATGCAATTGTCTGGCTGGTCGGTGCATTTATTTTTATTACCGCTTTGAATGATTAATTTTTTCAGAAATGTCTGCTGTGCGAGCATGCCATCACATAGACTGCATACAAATACATACATATACATATGTATGCATAACAGTGCATAGCTACACAAGCGGAAGGTCATAAAAAGTGGCTCGTAAAATGCAGCATTTTTCACACATTTCTGTAATGCAAGCAATTTTTTTCGACGTGTCACATTTTTTCGTTTATTTACACTTTGCACTTCGTACATTGAATGCCGGATAAGTGTGAGTCCTTAAAAGGTATTGCATTCATAAAGCGGTAAGTGAAGTTTTCATTACATATTTAAACAAAATTTTATAAGAGATTTTTATAAACACCTGGAATTAATAGAATTCCAAAAGTTTTTGAAAAGAATCAATGCTCATGGCTACTAACCCTCGAAGGTCTTGGACTTAGCTATGGAGTTGACAGCTCTTCTATTTTATAAGCACATTTAGAGACTCATGGATTATGTGCTGAAGACCGAAATGCATCCTCGTGAACAAGCGCGCTTTAAAAATATTTTTTTTTATGGTGGTTGCTTATGTCCTTTTTAACTGGTTGTGCGCAGAAATAAAACATTTTTTGCTAGTCTTTTGTTTTAAATATGCACACTTGGGCAATGGACCAAATATTTACGCCAAGCAAGGCCTCTTTATTACATAAACCTATGTTCACAGCGCAATATATTACAAAGTTTTGAATGTTTATTTATTTCTTATTTAATTTATATTATTTTTTTATAAAAAATATGGTTGATTTCCCTACAAAAACTATAAAAATACAAATTTCAAGCTTGGCCCAAAATAAAAGCAGATCTCTACAAATTTTCATAAAATTTTACTCCTTTTAAGCAGAATATTTAAAATATTTCGGGTATAGTTTTACAGCCTGATTATAAATATTATGGCCTAATTATATAGTGCTAAGTTGGCTAAGTTGTGTTGATTTTTAATTTTTTTTTCCAGCTGTTTTTCATCTGACCCAAGACGTATATCAAGAATCTCTTGAACCAGATCGACATGCAGGGCTGTACCAACAAGCCGTGTAAATTTGCATATTCAAAGCTAGTAGGGCTGTGAACTGTTTCTAGCTTTCTTTTAGTACGCTCCTTATAATTTCTAAAATCTGAGCACAGTGACATCACCAGCACCCACCTGAAGCTTTTTTGTTTTGTTAAAAACACAAATAGCCAAATCGAAGTATCTAAGTATCTGTGATATAGAAGACCTGTAAGATCAGAATTTGTTTTTCTTCTTTTCTCTAGACGCTAGTATGTATTTTCTTGCTTTTAATTAATTGAAATACAGTAAATAACCAAATAAAAAATATTAAAAAAAGCAGATTATAAAAATTATACACTCAGCAAATTCTTATATGGGGCGCTGAAAAAAAAAATTTTTTTTTTTTGTAATTACAAAATAACACATAACGGCATAAGGAAACAAAACAAAAGTAAGAATAAAGCATTTTAAACGATTTATTTCAACCTTTTATTTTAAAAATTAAATTTTCAAGGGCGTAGAAGGAAGTAGATGGGACAAAGCTAATATTAAACTTAAGAAAATAATAAATATTAATAAAATAGTTTAAAATAATATTCAATAGCGTGTTTGATCTCCGCTATTTATTGTAACTGATACTACTCGTCGTGGCATCGAATTTGCGAGTGGCTGAAAGGCTCTAAAGTCTAATTTTGCATATTGGCTAACAAACTTACTTTCTAAGAATGCTCCAAAGGTTCTCCATTGGATTTAGATCTGGAATCACCGCGTGGTTTTTAAGCGCAAAAATATTTTTCAACTCGAAAAACTCCTTTGTACGCTAGGCGCCGTGGATTGGAGCATTGTCCTGTTGGTATGTCCAAGATTCACCGTGAAGTTCTTCGGCAAAATTAAATGAAACATTTTTCAAGACCCTTACGTAAGATTCTGCCTTCGTCTTATGTGAAATTATAAAAATTGGGGTATTTTCACGGTAGCTAAAACACCCCAAGTCATGTGAGAGTCACCGTGAAAATTTCGGGAGCTACGCGTTTGTAGCCATATAACTATTTCCTTTAGTGTAGTTAGATAAAATTAATTTAAGTCAAGTGTTGAACAAATGGCAGACAAGAGAATTACTAGCGAGAAAGCAAGCCAATTCTGGAAAATTCGTTTGAATAGTTTCTGTGATTATAAAGGGTGGTTAAATTTCAAGGACCGGTGTTGAATGTAAAGCACACCTAAACGTCAAGTTTTTTCGGCATTTCATTTGACATTTTTCTATTTCAGACTAACTCAATTTTAATCAAGGAAAGATACATAATCGAGCAATGCATTAAAATTATTCAGGCTTCTTATGAAAACGGGCGTTCAAATCAAAATGCATATCGCGCACTTCGTGATTTCAGTGATGAGGCACATTTTCACTTCTGTAAATTCGACAATAAACAGAATTGCCGCATTTGGGTGAATGATAATCCAAGATTGAAAAACCGAAAAACCAATGCACCCACAAAGTGTGACTGTTTGGTGAGGTTTATGGGCCGACGGCATCATTGGGCCGTATTTTTTCCAAAATGAGGCCGGTCAGGCAGTTATTGTGAATAGTGTTCGCTATCGTGAAATGATAACGAACTTTTTATGACCCGAATTGGAAGATATGGATGGATGGGGACGAGATGTGGTTTCAACAGGACTTGTCACCACTTTTCACACAGCTAACGAAACAATGGCTCTTTTGCGCGAAAAATTTGATGGCCGAATAGTCTCACGTCGCGGCGATGTCAATTGACCGCAAAGATCATGTGATTTGACACCGTTGGACTTCTTTCTTTGGGGCTATTTGAAAGAAAAGGTGTACGTCGATAATCCAGCAACAATTTGAGAGCTAAAGGATGAGATAATTCGGCACATCGGATGGAGGTGTGCCGCGGCAGCCATTTGGCCAATATTTTGATCTATACGTAATTGAACCATACCAGTACTATCACAATAAAGAGAAATGATAATAATTTTCTAAAAAAAATGTATTTTATTCAAAATCAAACACCGGCCCTTAAAACTTAACCACCCTTTATTATTCAATGTCACAAGTGAGTGTAAGAAGCCTCACTTAAAGGTGTTTTAAAAGATTTGTTGGTTTGGGTTTATACTTCGTTTCATTTACCACTTTCCGGTACTTTTATGGCAGTATGCACAGTTAAACTCCAGCGGTCTTAGTTGTTTAGAAAAAGAGCTGGAATTATTGATCAATGTGTAATTTACATTTGTATGAACTGATGCCTTTTAATTCAGTGAACCATCGTCGCATAAAACTCACATTAAATATCAGCCGAACAATGCACGACTTTTAAATATGAGTATACGATTACTCTATTGTCTATACATACATATGTACCCACATAAAATATGCATAATTTTAACACAATCAAGCGTCCATAAAGTTAGTACTTTGGAAGTGTCGTATAAACCGCACAAGCTGGCGTTATTTACCATAAATATCAGTTGAAACGGCTACATAATTTAGTTGTTGAAAGTTGGTCAGCATGTTCTACAATACTTATGCGAATACATACACACGCACACACACATGCATACACACATACATATGCATGGGTATAAAATATTGTGTATGCGCGTATAGCCTTCATATTTGAAAGCGCCGATGCTACAAAGTCTGCGGCGGGTTGATGTCGTGACGATGGCACGTAAATTTCCAAACCTCTTTTCATTTTTGTGAACTCACCAACAAAATTTACAACATCAAATCACGTTAAAAAGAGTTTGTAAAATATACATATGTACGTACATGCACACATATGTATAATATAATAGTAGCGTGCTAACGGTAATAGAGTTAGTCATAATAGCAAATAGTGATGTGTCGGAGTGACTGTTGGAGTCAAATTTGCAGTGGGACACGAAGGCTTAAACTAAAAAGAAAAAAGTTGTAGTAGTATAGTAAAATTATATTATATGGGCTTAGTCATTGCAAGTAGCAAAGTAGCCACAAACTATTACCTAAAATTTATGAGCTGAAAGCAGCAACAATTTAGTACCGAGAAAAGCGCTTTCAACACATTACGCTCATGAGCTCATACTAAAAGCGCTAAAAATAGGCTGGCTAGAAGTTTTGGTAGTAAAATCAGATTTAAGTTAATTTGACACGCAGGTCTTCTAATTTCAACTGAATGGGGACTTACAAAAATATAAAAAAAATTAAAAATATGTAGATAAAAAACTATACGAAATTATGAGAGCAATCATTTAAAAACGAAAATCACTACAAATGCATTCTCATGATTAAGCGTATTTCTGTTCTGCTCTTCAACTAATTTAATATATTCCGCCTCAGTTACGCACTTAAATGACATGACAAGTTTTTACTTTCCCTTACAACAAACCAAATGAAAAATTAAAAAGGGATAAAAGTTAAAAATGAAATTGCTTTGAATTTAAGAAGAGCTAAAAACTAGAAATTCTTGCGTGGCACTTAAAATAAGTGGATGACGTGCATTTCAGCAGGTTCAACCGGAGATAATCGTTAGCCAAGGCATGCAGAGACATGCAATCCGTGTAGCAGATGAAGTAGTAGACGAGAGACGAGGGGCACCCCAAAATAATGCACGAAAGAGCAAAAGGAGAACACAGCAAAGCCATAAAAAAGTAGCCAAACAATTTAATAAAATGCACAAAAAAAAAACCATTCTATCCCTGGCTAAAAGGTAACCTATACAAATACATATATCATTTTTATTCCCTCTTTTTCCTTTCCCTTTTTTTACCTCATTTTGTATTATAGCCAAACACCAAAAATGCTGAGCTGCTAATTTATTTGGAGTCATGTCGTCATTGACGTAGCCCTTGCCTTTGCCTGTGTCGTCATCTAAATTATTGGTCGCCATGTCATTATCGCACAATTGTGTATGTGTGTATGCATGTAGCTCTGTCGAAACGTCTTGTCCAGTCGGTGTTTTGGTCATTTGTAAGCAGCGTGACGCAGCCAGAAAAAGACCTGACAGATGAGAGGATACCCAAGCAGGGACTGATACCTTTTGCTAAATTAGACGATATTGTTGGTTGGGTAAATGCACTGCCTTGAATTTGAGTTAAAGTGTATGTGTGTGCATGTATGTTTGTATGTATGTATATGTAGCTGGGTATTGGTGACGATGGATCAACCAAACGAAATTGGTTGAAAGATGAGATTAGCTGTTGTAAAAAGCAAAGTAGAAGTGGGAATTAAGATTTTGCGGTTGCTGCATTCTGCGACTTTCAAAATGTAATAAAGTTACTCTAAAGCCAAAACACCAGAAACGCAAAAACCATTTATACGGTCGTATATGACATTTTTTAATTTTTTTCATATATATTTGTTTCTAAAACGCAAAATATGCGCCTACGTGACTTTTCAGAAGGAAAACTATTACCTGTGCCATTATTCACTTGCCCAAAAATCGTCTATACTGGGCAATGTGGAGCATTTTTTGTTTCATTTCAAATAAAGGGTATTTCAGAAGTGACGCTTAGATGTCAGAGGTGAATAATTCCTAGACGGTACGTGCTTTTTATGTCATCTTTGACATTTGTCAAGTAGACAGAAGTGCAATTTTGGACGATAGAGCAACGCGAATTATTGAAATTCACTATGGAAATTGTTCAATGGTCAACCTGTAATAACAAAAAACGCAAAATTCGTGATTATTTTGAGTGAAATAATCGCCTGAATGAGTCGACAACTCGAAGGTTGGTAAAAAAAAATTCATGAAACTGATTCTTTCGTGGATAGAAAGAAGACTCCTAGACTAAACACCGGCTCTGATTCAAAATTCGTGACGCATATCAAGCAGATTTCTTTGTGTATTGCAAACCATTATGAAATATTAGCAATACTTGCATAACATTCAAGCGCAATTAATTACGTATCATTTCGAATGCATGGCATTCATAGGTCTCCGTAAATTTTTCGCTTCACCCGAGCCACATTTATTTCGTCGGTCGATGATTTTGACCGTTCTTCTCGAGGCTCGTCGCACAGAAAAATATCCAATGTGGAATCTTTGGTACCTCTTAAAAATAGTCTCCCATTTTATATGCAGTTTTGAGCTTATTCAAAATTTCTACAGGCTTGAGTACGTCAAAGGCCATAAAGTATTGGGTAACTAATTTCCTGCTGCTTCGGTGGCGAAATTTCTACTAACGTTGCATCACTTATTTTAGGTTTCCTTGTCTCCATTCAAAGATGAAACATCGAATTAAAATTAAAAGGCATTTTAACACTTTCGCGCCTACTGGGACAATATGTCCCAGTCTCGTACAAAGTTATTTATTAGTTTTGCTATTCAATAAAACTTTCACCTTAACTGTCCCAATAAAAGTTCTTGGTTTCATTTATAAAAAAAAACCCAAAAAATTCGTAATTATAATATACGTGGCACCACTGATCCAGTTAACAAGCACGTGTTGAGAAATTTTGACGATATGACAAGACAAACGATGTCAAAAACATATGTTCCGCGATCGTCATTGCGTTAGCATCGAATCAGTAAATAGTGCACTTAGAATTCTCCCTATATTGCATTTAATACATTCTTAGAATATCAGTAAAGGTGAGTACCATATAATTTTGTATGTCTTGGGATCTATTGCCCCAGTTTGCATTTTACATGGGACTTATTTGTACCAATATGGTTTTTCCCAGATGTCGAAGAAAAAGTACACTTTGGAAGAGGTTGCAGATATTTTATATGAAAGCTCTGAAGAGGAAGATTTTAGCCCATCTGAGAGCAGCTACAAACCATCGTCAAACTCTGGGAACAGCAAAGCAGATGGAGATAATACTTATGAAGGTGAGAGTGATGCTTTCTATTCCGAATCAGACGAAGAATATGCTGCCGATGACATAAATTCGAGTGTGGAGGAGGAAGAAGAATTATGCGAGAATGAGGTGAGTGAAGCACCTGCCATTGCCACCTGGACTAACATCATAGAAGATGGATGTTTCGAACCCAAATTTCGAATGCCATTAGAAAGAGATTCTCAAGTTCTGGTAGATTTCCCCAGAGGGTCTACCGAGTTCCGTGTATTTAGAGAATTTTTTTCAAAAAGTTTGTGTATTTTTATTGCACAGTGCACAAATCAGCGACTAAAAAAACTTAATAAAGAGAAGAAAACTAACAGAGCATTAACCGATGAACATGAAATAATGGTGTTTTTAGGCGTGGCTATGATTATGCACTACAACCATTTGCCATCATTACATGATTATTAGAGCGAACACGCATCAATGGGAAACGAAATGATAAAGCAAAGTATTTCTCGCGATCGGTTCACTCTACTTTCTTCGAAACTATATTTACATGATTGTGACAAACCTGATAATGCTCCAAAAGAGTACTATATCTCCGAAGTCGTTTCATGTATGAAAGGAAAACTCATGCGAAAACGAAGTGATAGTCCTTTTCAATCAATCGATGAATGTATGGCAAAATTCAAAGGTAGGTCCAGTCTAAAGCAGTACATGCCTATGAAACCAATCAAACGCGGTGTTAAAATTTGGTTGCGATGTGATACAAAAACAGGATATACATACGATTTGAATGTATACACTGGTAAAGATGTCAGCACTAATCTTTCTGGAACTCTTGGAGAAAGAGTGGTTTTGAAATTTGCAGGTACTATCCGTTATAATGATGTGGCTGTTGCATTCGATCGATTTTTCGCATCAATAATATTGATGAAATCCATTCCATTTCCTGCTATTGGTACATATATGAGAAATCGAAAAGAAACACCGGAGTTCGGGTCGCGACTAGAACGTGGGCAAAGCCAGTTCCAAATAAACTGCAATGGTCTACTAGCTACTCGTTGGATGGACTCGAAAGAAGTACTTGTTGTCTCCAACTGTCACAAGCCGAGCATAGGAGAAGTAGATAGGAAGCAAAAGGACGGTAAGAAGAAAAAAGTTGCCTGCCCCTTAGCTATTGTGTGATCAGAAAGCAGCGGTATACGATATCAACCGGAAATCCCAAAAGTGGGGGAAAAAGGTTTTTTTCAAGATTCTGATGCTTTCAACTGTTAATGCTTATATTGTGCATAACGACCTGAACCGTAAGAAATCAACACTGATACAGTTCATAGTCCCATTAGCAGAGTCCCTTATTGCGGAAGGAACCAAGCACAAGGAGTTAAAAACTCGGCGAACTGGTGGAACACCATCTAAACACCCACGTACCGAGCTCTTGAATATAGGTGATCATTTGCCATTAAAAGGTAGTTCTCGACGTCGTTGCGTACGATGCACTTCCCTGCAAAAAGAAACGAGAACAAATTACGTTTGCTCTGGATGCAACAATGCACTTTGTTTCAAATGCCTTGCCTCATACCATAAGTAAATACTTTTTCTGTAATAAAACACAAAAATACTAAATTTTTCAAATACATTTTTTAAAACTAAATTCGAAGGTTTATTAAATTGTCCCAATATAAATCCTTATTGGGAAAATATGTCCCAGGATAATGCAAGGAATTAAGGACTTTTTAAGTATGCAGAACATGTTTTTTCTATCATGTTTTTCGTCTTTTTTGAGTAAAAAAATACCATCAATTTAAGGCACCCTTAAATGGAACTGGCATCGTAAAAATCATCAAGTGCAATGAAAATTCTACCAAAAATTATTGCAAAGATCAGCCTATCCTAAAAATATTAAAAATAATTATGCAGGGCTGCATGAAAGAGCAGGAGTGGCTCTAATATTAGGTGTTGTATAAAAACGTGCGTCGTGGCACTCTAAAGCCGCTTATTTGATATAAATTCGATAGTCCTAACTATGTTACTCTCGTTCTCGAAATACAGCGTAAAAATTATAAGAAATGTTTGCTCATATTTTTCGAAATCGCCTTGCAGATCAGTAATGTGTTTAGAAAGCGATAATTTCTTGATCGAATTATACAAAAATTAATCAGTCGCATTTCTAGGCGCAAATGTCTTTGCTTTTGCAGTTGAGTAGGTATACACATACATACACACATCAGGCATATATACCAGCCTTTACTGGCAGCGTACAAAAAAAACTCTCAAGCCAATCCCTCAATGCTATAGAACTTAAGTAATAATAATAAGCACAATAGTAGGCTTGTTTTTTGGTTTGACAATCTGATAATTTTCCTAACAACACAAAAGAGTCTCAAATTCACCAGCTTACCCACATCACTAAGTTCCCAACAAACAGCGGAATCAGTTTAAAAAGGATCATAAATCATCAGAGATCAGATATAAAAAACAAAAAGGAAGCAAACAACTCATAAACATAAAGAAGATATGATTTTGTATTGAAAAAGAGGCTGAAAGTGATAGCAAAAAATGGTGCAAGCAACTCACGCAAAATTCAAGAAACAGGTAGCGCAGGGAGGCAGGACAGCGGCTCATTCGTAATAGCCAGCAGCGACATGTTTCAACACGTCCAGGAACGTATTATAAAAGCAGAGATCAGGTTGAAAAGAGAAACCTAAAAGTAAAAAAGAGACGCGGAAGGTAAATATAAAATAAATGAAAAGTGATGAATTTAATAAAAAAAAAATTCTTCACTTGCATCATTGCAAGTAAAGTGGTTGTGGTATGAAACGAGAATAATAATAGGTGTCTGAGTAAAAAAGGAGAAGGAAAATCACGGCGAGGCTAGAGATTACAAGTGCATAACATAAAATCAAATGTAGGCTGAACACAATTTACTAAAAAGGGGAATGAAGTACTTCGATCATAGAAAATTATGAAAAAAAAAAAATAAGTAAATCGCTAAGGCGGTAACCTTCACGCATCGTTGCCTAATTGGGCACAGAATAAAGAGCAGAGGTCTGGTATCCATATGCGCACATGTGTAGAAATATATCTATGTATGACTATGTATGTATGTATGTATGCATATGTTGTAGATACACAAATATGTCGCACGCAAGGATGATAGATTTACAAGGTTTGAACTTTAACTATGGTGAAAAAGAAGATTATGAGGGGAGCTTCGGTTGCCACGTCATATGGGAGGCTCGGCAGCCGAATTCTGCACGGTCATTTCGCATGCATTTACACACTCGTCCAATCAGTCGTTGTTCAGATAGCAACGGAGTGTCATTGGTTGCTTTTTTTCGTATATCACCAACACAATCCCAATTTTTTTGTAAACACATCCCAAGTGACATCAGCCCATCAAATGATGCTGTCAAAATCGCTCAGAGCCGAATAACGGTCTGTCATTAAGCACACCTCTCAAAATCGTTTCAACATGTGTTGCACGTATTAACAAATTAAATACCTACAAAAACACACCCAATAGGGATATTTAATATTAACCAACTACCTTTTATAAAGTTTGAACTACAATGAGCCATGGCTTCATAAATTTTTATAAAAAAAAAAAATACCAGTCTAACGGTTAGACGCGATAGAAGTGAAACCTTCCGTAAAACAAACTGAGAGAGAATGAGACGAAAGCAGCATTAGGAGCGGGATAATTATAGGTTCATTATAATATTGCTATAAAGTTCATATTTTATTTTCTTCATTTTATTATTATTCATCCTGAAAGTTTTCAATTTCAACAAATGATACGAGTGGCTTATGATAGCTAAAATATGATACAAATGCTTTGGTTGCGATGTTGTCAACATATCTTTGAAATACCGCTTCAATTGTTGTTTTTGATCGTGTTGTCGACTCAGTGCGATTGTTACACATTTTTAAATTGAATGTTATATTGAGAAAGTCAATTAAAGGAACAGTACGCAGCCACACACTTATACGTATATCAACATATAACGCTTCGTAGCCAAGAGTGTCGCTTTTTCGTTTCATCGAGTCTCAAATCACTCCCAACGATTCTAAAAAAGTTTTCACTTCAAAAAATGATTCAAAGATTCAAAATCGAACATACTCATAAACTTTTGTTTACCGCTCTTGTTCGTTCTCAGATAGGTGATAGCCTGAGGTCTTGGATCGACCCTGGGCTGTTGGCGTAGACCTTCTCTTTCACGTGGCACCAAAGAAAAAAGTCACAAGGTGTTAAATCACAAGATCTCGGTGGCCAATTGTGATCACATCTTCGAGAGATAACACGGTCCGGAAACTTTTCCCGTAAAATATTAATGTTTTCGTTGCTTGTGTGGCACGTAGCGCCGTCTTGTTGAAAATGAACATTGTCCAGATCAATATCATCCAATTCCGACCATAAAAAATCGTTAATAATCTCTCCTATTTAACACCTAACAACTGTTATTGGAAAATCCTAAAAATTGAGTGCGTTCAAAAAATATTTCCTAAACAGGCATACCATTTCCTACGATTTGAGGTCCCTGTTCCGTCTTATAAGTCTCGACTAAAGCTAATTAATCTAGAATCTCTAGAAAAGAGAAGGAAAGTCATTTCACTTCCGTGTATTTTCAGTGTTGTTAATGGCAGTTTCGATTGCCCAGTTCTACTTGAGCGGGTAAGCTTTAATGATCCACAAAGAAGTCTTCGCAATTTTTAACCATTTTACGGGGAAAACTTAAAGACTAAATTTGTGAGACTATAAATTATTATCGCCCATACTCCAGACTTTATTTAAACGAGGAGGTGATTGCAGAAACAAATGGACATTTTTCAGACTTGGACAAATTCTATTCTTCTAGAACAAGGTTGGACAAAGTGTAAAAGCCTAAAAACGACTATGTTGAAAAATAAAAAAATATTTTATTATAGTAGTTTTTATTTTTGCACTTTTCAAACGACCCTCGTATAACTAGTTCTCTACAGGGAAGCTACTCATATTTACACACATATAACTGCATTCTTTATAACCTACTAATTGTGCACCTGTGTCTTTGCCACAAACAAATCTAACAAAGCCCATTAAATATGAAGCAGTCGAGCATACAAACTATTTTGAGGGTACCTCGAGGCAGCCAATACACACGCACATACATACATACACAATGTGTGTCCCTAAATTATAAGTGATCCTCAGCGCAGAGTGCGTAAACAACAAGTAGCAGCAAGAAAAAAAAATGGTTTGTAATCAAATGCCAGACCACATCCCTGTGCAGCAGATGAGACGGGGCAAATCAATGCGAGCGGCAATGTCTGTAAATGTAAAGTGCAATTTGCTTGTAGACCGTCGTCAGTGACTTGACATGTTTGCCACGCACAATGTGATCTGATCCTTTTCGATTTGGCAATGCACTTTTTCCGCATGCTCTGGTCGATCCTTTTTCTGCGCGCCAACTCCAGTTCGAATTGCCTTTGTGGCACACTTGCTGTTGCCAGGTCCATGTCTGCAGTTGCACTACAACTACAACATACTAGAGTGCAATGATGTTGTTGTTGCTAATGCTGACAGCTTGTCGGCGCAGGCATGTGACTCACCGACTCAATGCCCAGCCTCATTCGCACACAATTATACTGATTTCCTAGGGGCAAATGTTTGGGCTGTCGCTGCTGGTGCTCAATGTCTCATTTTCTTTGGTTCATAGCATACCATTTCTTTTTTCTTAAAAATTGCTATTTTTTCAATATAGTTTTGCGCCCTTTTTTTTGTTGCTAGTTTTGTTAGAAAAAAAAAAAGAATTTTAGCTGTTATTTCTTCTCTTCACTTTTGTGACGGCATTGTCCTGGCAGAACACTCAATCCCCTACTGGACTAGGCTCCTCACAAAGGCACTAGCAATCCGTATTTACCACTAACACTACTTGCTACTACTGCTGCTTCTTCGCCTTTATGTCCCTCATTGTGTTCTTCTGCTTATTGCTCGAATGCGTGCATTGTCAGCACTATGATGGATTTTCCGCATATGGCATTGTTTGTGACTCGTCTATGGAACACCCCTCTTGGTGCAAATAATCCCCATAATTCCATGGAAGAGCATTCCCACGCTCGCAGAATCGTGCGTTCTTCTCTTTTCCTTTTTTTATGCTCCATTGCAATCGAACATTTATTTTATCCTCTAATAGTTGTTGTTTCGTGCCTGGCGCGCTTCAGCAACTTCACCTGTATCGAGGCAGTATCTTTACATTCCTATTTGAAATTGCGTTGGCGTAGCCTCATCCTCTGCTCACAATTGCTTTTAAATGTACGTATGTGTGAGTCTCCTATTTCGCTCCTCAATGCGTATTAACGGCATAGTGCATATCTGTATACACATGTGTATGTGTGTATGTGTGCATGTATGTCGTTCTTGTGTAGTGCCATTGTATAGCCAGTTGCACCAAAAAGCGACCTAAACACCTGAAACTGTTCTGCAAGGCGTCCTTTTTTTGTTTTTTTTCCCTACAAAACATCAATAGAGTTTTTGTCATCCGCTTCTCTGTAAAGTGTATATTTTTCCAGCGGGCACAAATTTGCAATTCCTGAGTCCCTAATTTATGCCGTGTTTAGTGGGCAGCCCTAATTATGTGAAGGGCTGAGTAGGGACATGGTACTTGTTGTTGTCAAAAACAATTATGACACTTATTGTTAAGTGAGGATTTGTATGGAATGGTATGAATATAAAAAAAATGCCAAAGTTATTGGTAAGTGCACACATGCAAGTTCGTACATACACATGTGCACACACACATAGGAATTTGTTAGTATGCGTGGCATTTCATTTTCGCAATAGGTTTTTGCATAAACCATTTCACTCTCGCCTGAGTTCCGTCGACAAATCGGATAACTAAAATGCATATAACACAGTGCAACAAAATCGAAAAAAATTATCCCTGAGGACACATGATACTTTTCTGATAGACTATGGAAAATAATAAGGCAGGTATTTTAATTTAATTTAAAGAAACTGCATGGATTCCTAGAAATACAAGTCGGTCCGTCCTTGTAAGATCATACAACGAAATTATTTTAAAAGCTGATGAGAACAAAACTCTATGTGAAGTTTAAATAAAAATCATTTTCACTCATAATAACAAATCAAACTGCAGTAACCCTTCGCCATTGTTGTCGGGTTTTTCGTTAAGTAAACTTCAAAATCAAAAATGCTATTAAAAATATGACATCAAATAGAGCCACAGGTCCTGATCAAATTTCACCTGAAAATCTGAAACTTATAGATGACGGGAATTTACAATAGTAAAACCTTTCAATGATACAGGCTTATATCCTTCGGAAATCAACATTCGTCACCCTCCCGCGGAAATCCATTGCTAAGCACTGCAGTGAATGTAGATTGATAAGTATAATGAGTCACGCCCTTAAAATAATTCTTAAAGTTCTACACAAGAGTTTACAGCAAATGAAAAGAAGCAAGAAGAAGAAGCAAACGCAATTTGGCTTCCGTGGACGAATGAGTACTCGAGAAAACTTATTCTGTGTCCAGATGCTCGTTGAAAACTCTAAAAATGTACAAAAATATATATTTTAATGCATCATAGACGACGAAAAACATTTGGCACTGTGCAACCTGACAAGTATTTATTTCAGTTTAACAAATAATTGTATTCAATATTCTAAGATCTTCGGGTGTCTATGAAAACGATATCCAAGCAATTCAGAATTTATGATATATTGTCACCAAGCAGCGCTCAATATAATTGATGGTGACAGCACTAAAGACATTCCGATATCAAGAGGGGGACGACAAGGCTCTGCTCTTTACAGCTCTTTAATATAATATATACTCCGACAGAATATTTTAGGAAGCGCTAGAAAGTATCAAAGGAAATGGCGTCATTGTAAACAACATCAGGCACGCCGGTGATACAACCTTATTATGTGACTGTATGGAGGGCCTTCAATGGGCCTGGTCGACAATGCCGCATTGCACAGTCAACTATACAGTCTCAAACTCAACATCAACAGAACTAAATGGTTGTTAGCCAAAGAATCAATGGTCAACAATACTCCTGTAAAAATAGTAAGTAAATTTAGATACCTTGAGTACCTGCTCAACGACAACTGGGATGTCTCAACAGAAATGTGATGTAGCATTGAAATGGTAAGTCCGCATTTCTTAGATATGATTAGGTCTTAAAATGTCGGGACTTCAATCCGCAGCTAAATGACATGGAAATATGAACCAAAAAACTGTCAGGCATGAACAGACTGGAAGCATTTGCAATGTGACTACTCCATAGATTACTTTAAATAGCCTGGGTTGAAAACGTTTCTAATAAAGAAGTGCTGCGAAGAGTTCATAGTGACAGACACTTGCTCAGGTGTTGAAAAACAACGTATCTGGGTCCTATTCTGCGAAATTCGAAATATGAGCTACTACAACTAATATTGCAGGGCAAGCTGTATAGAAGCAAAGGAATCAGGCGTAAGCAGTTTTCTTTTTTGAAGAACATAAGACGGTGTACAACACCTCTTGGAAGCAGCTAGAGGCCGCGCATTATTTTCAAATATAGGTTAAAATTTGCATAAAAAATAAAAAAATTAACAACATATTATTTTTAAATGCAATATAAAGGCTCCATTCGAACACGAATAGCAAATAAAAAAGACGATTTTAACGTATATTTGTATCGTTTTCATTTCATGACACCCCAAAGTTTGTAATACCAATTTTTTATAAATTTATTAAATATTATAGCAAACAAAATTCTTAAATCATCCACAACTCTTTGAAATACTTATAAATCTTATTTTGAAATGTTACTTATGTTCTTGCCTTTAAATTGTGCTATCTCCCTCTTAATTGGCGCGATAACCGCTTACACGATTTTGGCTGAGTTTAACAATGCGCGCCAGTCATTTCTTTCTTCTGCAAGCCGGCGCCAATTGGACACACCAAGTGAAGCCAATCCTTCTCCACCTGATCTTTCCGACGCAGAGGAGACCTTCCTCTTTCTCTGCTACCACCAGCTGGTACCGCATCGATTACTTTCAGAGCCAGAGCGTTTGTGTCCATTCGGACGACATGACCCAGCCAACGTAGCCGCTGGATCTTTATTCGCTGCGCTATGCCTATGTCGTTGTAAAGCTCATACAGCTATTTGTGCTATAGAACTTAAAAATCTGCTTTGATAAACAGAATAAGTTGCTAAGCAAAAGTAAGATCAGACACTTCTATGAGGCTTACCCCTCATCAACATCAGAAAAATACTATAAGGCTCCTGGGTTTAAAACTTCTTTGATTTTGTTGCACTGTGTAACAGGTGTGGTATTGTGTGAGTGGATTTGCATCTTCTTTACATATCCACATATTTTTCCCTTTTATAACTGCGCGTCTCGATAAACAGTTTAAGGGCAGAACTGTTAGAGATTAGAATTCGAAAATCCTTTTGTTTTGCAATTGCGTGCCTGGCTTTATTTTCGTGATTGTAGGTAATGAATGGAAATTTCTATCTATTAAATATTTGTGTAAAAAATGTGGCATATTTGGGCTTTGAATGGTTATAGTTTGCTACTTTTCTTATTCCTTAATTTACTTGTTGCTTTTAATAAATTTGAAAGACTAAATTTAATTGATAACTAATGGCTTTATTTCACCTTTAAGTATTAAAAATTTCTATTTCTATTTATATCCTGCAAAAGTCGAAGCAAAAAACAAAAGAAAAGGATCAGAAATCGATTGAAATCTTTCGGTATGCTTGCTGCTGAGTATTTTTTGAAGTATGTTTTTGTTTTTGGAAATTTTCGCCGAACCCTTCATACCATTCATTTTTAAGGAATGCACACAAATAACTATTCTATGCCAGGCTTCTTGTGGAATCGCTAAAAAGTACAAAATAATGCTTCTGCGTTTATTCTCTTGTCGTTGTTAGCTACAATTTTGTATTGCGACAATTTCATTTTGCATGTTTCCTGACAATTTTGCTGTTACACAAACTAAACTGAATAAATAAAATCCGCCTTTGCTCGTATTATTACATTTTTATTTTTCATTTTTTTTTTCCTTTTTCAAATATCTTAGTTTGTACTACATGCAAACTCTCTTGTACGTGCGCCTCTGCGTGTGTGTGTGTGCACTGGTAATACAAGCCTACACCTATACATAGATAAAGTTGTATAAACATAACAAAACGTAAAGCCAAAATAACTATGTGCAAATAGTTTTGATAACAATCACAACAACAAACAATACAGCATGCAAAGGCGCTATAGTTGGTGACAATACGAAACAAAAACCAGAAAAAAAGAGTGAAAAAATTAAAGTTTCACAGAAAAAGTTGTTAGGAAAAATTCCGCACAGGCGGCGTTCATAAAACTCTGACAAATTCACGAGAATTTCGTTTATGCATGTCGCTGCTTGTAGTTGGAATAAAAATGTAAATGCAATACAACTCAGTACCAGCAGCAATTATTGTTGACATTTCAGCGTTGGCATGAACACGCAGCATTTTAAATGCATACTTTCGCACACAAATACACACACATCCATAAACATGTACATACATATGTGTATGTGTGTATGAATATTTGCATGGAAAGTATAAAATACAAAGTAAATTTTTATCAAAGAAAAACCTTTAGGCTGATTTAAGCCAGATGCGACAGACACGCAATGGATGATACATGAAACTATAAACATTTACTTTTAATGACATAAAAAAATCTGTGACGAGGAAAAATATTGGGTAGAGATTTAAATGCAGTAATTAAAGTTTCGCTTTTTTTTTTGTAAAGCAGTCGCTGAAAGGCGTATATTTCAGCTGAAAAGCTTCCCATCAAGGTCTTTTTTGCAATTTAAATGCGGGATAAAGACTTTTAAAATGTTAAAACTTTAATCTAAATGCATCAAAATGACGAGTTGACTCGAATAAAAGGCTAGACCGCAATCAAAATTGGCACAAAAAGGATTTTTAAATATTTGAATAATAAAGGGTGGTTAAGTTTCAAGGGCCCCTGTTGATTTTGAATAAATTACAATTTTTTTAGGAAATTATTATCATTTCTCTTTATTATGATAATAATGGTATGGAAGAAAATATTGATCAAATGGCCGCTGCGGCATCAGCGGCACACCTCCATCCGATGGTCAAAATTTTCAACGACGCTGAGGCATAATTGAGGTTCTATGCCGTTAATGTGTCGAATTATCTCATCCTTTAGCTCTCAAATTGTTGCTGGCTTATCGACGTACACCTTTTATTTCAAATAACCCCAAAGAAAGAAGTCCAACAGTGTCAAATCACATGATCTTGGCGGCCAATTGACATCGCCGCGACGTGAGATTATTCGGCCATCAAATTTTTCGCGCAAATGAGCCATTGTTTCGTTAGCTGAGTAACAAGTGGTGACAAGTCCTGTTGAAACCACATATCGTCCACATCCATCCATATCTTCCAATTCGGGTCATAAAAAGTTCGTTATCATTTCACGATAGCGAACACTATTCACAGTTACTGCCTGACCGGCCTCATTTTGGAAAAAATACGGCCCAATGATGCCGCCGGCCCATAAACCACTCCAAACAGTCACTCTTTGAAGATGCATTGGTTTTTCGGCAATCACTTTTGGATTATCATTCACCCAAATGCGGCAATTCTGTTTATTGTCGAGTCCACTGAGGTGAAAACGTGCCTCATGACTGAAATCACGAAGTGCGCGATATGCATTTTGATTTGAACGCCTGAATAACTTTAACGCGTTGCTCGATTATGTATCTATCCATTGTTCAAATTGAATTAGTCTAAAATTGAAAAATGTAAAATAAAGTGCAGAAAAAGCTTGACGTTTAGGTATGGTTTATATTCAATATCGGCAATTAAAATTTAACCACCCTTTATAAAGCCGACAACGAAAGTTCCTGCAACCAGCATTTGAATGAATCGCGCTGAAGATTATCCAGCATATTTCAACTAAGGGATTACGCCAATGTATCAGTTTTTTTAAGATACCCTTAAAAACAGCTTACCTACTGAAAGAACTGAGACGCAAAATCTGTAAATAAAGGCGGGTAGAAACCTTGACTTGGGTTGAAATTTGAAATAAACTATTTTCGAGTTGAGTTAAGCTTCAAATTGGCTGTACAAAGTACAAATAAAATAAAATCGAATACTAACAGAGATTTAAGTAAAAAATTAGTAAAATAAGATAAAGTCAATTTTAATCTGATATTTAATCCAGCTAATCTTTTTGTTCAACCCCTACTGAACATAATTGAAATTGGTTTTGTCGTTGTAACAGTCCTTCGACGGTTATAAATCGGGTCGTTTGGGTAACGTAGAAACCATTGTAGTCGTTTAAGTGAAGAAAGTAGAAATGAAGAAGTTTATCACTCTTTGTTCTTATTTTATTCAAAAAAAAAAGAAGGAAATTTGAGGGAGTGAAGATAAATTTTGTCATGGAGGAAAATTGCAAATTTGTTCTGGAGAAAACTTTTGTTTTGCAGAAGCAGCTTATTATATTTATAATAGTTTAGATAAATAATAAAATCCTTTATAAGTTTAAAAAATTTTACGAGGAGAATAAGTAAATCAAAGATGCTTAAATTAAATCAAATTGCTCCTCGACAAATTTCTTAAAAAATTTCATGCAATCGCAGCAAGATTCTTACAACAAAGCTTTAATTACATCATCCAGTGTATCAAAAACGCTACACAAAAGGTTGCTCGCTAATAAAATGAACCATCCCACCGAGCAAAGTCTGGCTCGGAAATCATAGAGATAAGCATAGCTATTATTTTTTATGAAATATATTTTTTTTAATTTTGGTAGTTTTTGTTTTTATGATTGCGAAAACTATAATACTAAATTATTTCTAGTACATTTTTTCTTATTTTTTATAGTTGCATATATTTTAAGTGCCAAAGCAGAAATATTGAATTACTTTGAAAATTTTTTTTTCAACTTTTTAGTATGTAGTTTTAATAACTTTTACACGAGAAACACTGAATTTTTATGAATAAAATATGTTTTAAAAACTAGAATATTAAAGTCCGGAAATTAATATTATGTATTATTTATTATAAATTAATTTGACTATCAAAGCAGAAATATAATTATATAATAGTGTCAATAATATTTTTCTTTAATTTTTCATAAGTTATAATAATTGCAGTAACGGGGATGCCCAATTGTTGAGAACAAAATATTTTTTTATTACTTTTAAAAAATTGCATTAAAAGTCAAAGCAAAAAAAAGAGTTATTTTGAACAAAAAGATATTTTATTTTTTTATAATTTGTTTTGAGATGAAAACAAATATTGAATATTTCGGTTACTTTTTTTTATAACTAATAACAATTACAAAACAGGGAATGGTCAATTCTTGCGAAACATTTTTTTTTATTAGTTTTAAAAAATTACATTTAGTGTCATGTTATTATTATTTGTAAAAAATGAATTATCAAAGCAAAAATTTTGAACTATTTTGAACAAAATATTTTTTTTATAATTTTATAAATTAAATTAATTGTTAAAGCAGAAATTTTGAATTATTTTCAACAATTAAATTTTTTTTTTTTTTATAATTTGATTTAAGGCCAAAGCAAATATTGAATATTTTGTATACCTTTTCTCAATCTTATTTTTTATAATTTATAATAATTCGTAATGTCCAAATATAGAATGGGGCGGCATGTGCCTGTAAAATTTTCCAACTTTTTCTCAAACTTTTCTCTTTTCTTCTCCCCATTTTCTTTCATCCACCTTTTGTGCATTTACTTGTTTTGTTTTTTTGTAATTTGTTTTCAGTAAACACATTTTAAAAAGCTGTTTGACACACCCAGAAAACGCTTTTGTAAAATAACGCAGAAAATCTACGATAGTCATTTATATTCAAGTATTTTTCAAACATTTAGCGTCAAGTGGCAGCTACTAACGAATTGGTATTCGCTGTTCCTAACATCAAGATTAACAGCCTGTAAGCAAAATGCAAAATATACTTGTGCACGTGTATGTGTGCCTACCCAGACGCTATTCAAAACGTAATTTTACTTTCTAAAGCAGACCAGTCCTGCTCATTTCTTGTGTAGCTTATCTCTGCAAGCTCATCGGTCAAGAAAAGCAATCACTTGAGGTTCCCAATGTTGTTGTTATATTTTTATACTTATATATTTTTTCTGCGCCTTACTATCACTTCACTGCGCCTTGACAAGTCAACTTGACTTTGACTGTGAAGTTAGGCGTTAGGCGCTCCTCGCTGCCATGCGTTTAAGTTGGAATGACCTCATTAATTTTCAATCTGACCGCTGTGATTTCGTTGTAAAAAATTCCCAACACCATTGTCACGCCTACATGCCCACTCGCTCAATCACCACATCCACACCCACGCTTGCTCGATAGTTGTTGTTAGTTATTTATATTTACGAGGGTGTACAGACACTGCAGGACATGCAAAATTTGAGGGACAGCAACAAAAACCAGTAAACAGGATGCGTCTGCTGCAAGTTACTCACTCGGCCATCGTGGTATTCAATGATGAATTGTTTGTCAGTTCCGTGGCAGTCCATCTCATTTTGCCGCAGTGGTAGTTGTTGCAATTGTTGTTTTTGCTTTTGTTAAATTGTTGTGTATAGCCATGTTGTGCTGTGGTAGAAATTTGCGTACAATTTTTCCATATCTAAGATTTATGATGATAAATGAGTTGCAATTGTGAAATGCCATGCGGCAGCCAGCAATTGCTCATTACTCATACCACGCGGTGGCCATTGGAATGTCGCTTCAAGCTCAACTGATTGCAAATACTTGCCTTAGGTATGCGAGTTGTTTGTGCGAGTGCGAGTGTGCGTGTGCGTGAGTGCAGCACGACGAAAGGGGGGAAATGTGTTCGTGCTGTCGCTTAAGTTCACCAACCGGCGGCTCTAATTGGATTTGACGGATGCTGCGGCATCTTCATGCTCGGTTATTTATTTACTACTGCTGCTGCCACACTTCTGCTGGCCTTCTTGGGCTCCCTGGCATTATTCTGCCAGTCATACACAGGAAAGCTCAACCAGCGTAGGCGCCATGGCTACATTAGAAGATTGAGTGGCCGTTAACGGAAATCATTTGCCAACAAATTGGTTTTTCTTGAAATATTTAATAATTTGGCAATTTTATGAATGCTTCAGTGATTTATTGATTCAAGTAGGCGATATTAAGCTATTTAGTATGAAACAGCGAAAATTTGGGAAAGTGAATTAGGAAGTAAGTAATAAAAGTTTCACGAAAGTTGATTGGATTTCATTGTCCTTTAAAAAGAAGGACTTTCGAAAACTGAAAAGTGCGTTATTGTTCAAAATTTAATTTATTTTCTTCAATTTGGTACTCTATTCATATTAAGAGGCGTTTCACAAAAGCACTAAGTATTCCTGTGGCGCGCAGATCATGAAATTGAATTGACTATTTACCTCTTCAGGCTAAGAGGCATTCCAAGTGAGAACAAATAAACTGAAACTAATGCATTTGACCGGTTTTCTTGGACAGAGGATAATTAAATCCAGACTAGCGAAGCAAGGCACTACTCCACGGAATAGAGTTTGCAACCAACACTTGGCGGTCTTAACTCGGAATCTTAGACATCAAAATAGTCCCTTTAATGAGACTGCCGATGAGTTAGCCATAGAGGGCTCCCTAATAACTTCAAGCGAGGAAAATATACAAGCTCCAAAATGGGTTTTAAAATAAAAGCATTTATATCCACTGTTCTTAGACGTCCGCTCATTGATGGCGAACAGTTCCAGGTTGCAGATCCAGCAAACTCATACGGTTTGAGTACAAACTTACTCATCTATTCTGCAAGCGAAGTGCAGGACTGACACCACCCATTCTCACTGAGTATTGGCTTAGTACTAACTATACCAGAAGACTGGGTATAGTTTACAACACCCACTGCAGTAACTGTGATGATGAGCTGAAAATGAACCAGACGTAATTGAACAGGATCTTGAGAAGACGTTTAGCTTCACTTAACTTAACTTTTTCGACTTAATAATATCATTCGACAGGCTTACTAACCTTAACGACATTTTGAGTTCACCTGGTAATTTTCACCAAAAGTATTTTTGAAACTAATGGGGTACTACTGAACTGAACTCGGACGGAGCTCTGAAAGACAAGTCCAGACTATCGCTTGACTTATACTCACTAATAAGGCGCACATTTGGCATTAAAATTCTATCGCTGCACACGTTGCCTCAGTGGCATAGGGAAAGCGAATTTTTGTATCTCTACCGAAGTCGCCGTCAATGAATTCGCCTTGCACAGGACTTACATAACTAAGCAAGTTCGAAAAGGATTATTTGAAATGTTCCCACGACAATCGGTTTTGTGATAACCGAAGCCGCCCAACAAATTCTGGATTGATTTAAGTGACTTTAGTGGGAAAGCACTTTTCAGAATAACAATTATGTAGCTTTACCTAAGCCACGCTACTGAAGCTGCCTTGAAGACTATGACGTCACAATGTCACCATTCCTCTGAATTTGCTCAACTGAAGTATAATCATCTTAGCGAGAGCCCCTCAGCACGGCAAAGGAACTTTCAGAACTAGCCAGCTGCGAAAATCACTGACAGTATTTTGCTTAATAGAAAGTTTTTTCTAATCATTTGTGCCTTCATTAGAGTCCACTGTAACATCTGTTGAGAGTAAAAAAACACTACCTTCTTTCTAACTTATTTTACACGAACGAAAAACAGAAACTCAAAAACCCCCACAAAATATATAAAGTTTCGATAAAAAAAATTAAAATATGGAAAAGCACAATTGCTTCCTGGAGAAAAAGGTTTGACTTATAACTTTAAATTCTGCAATTTTTATTTAAAATTTTCCACTAGGAATATGTAGCTATACCATCTCTACTTATGTGTTCAAGAGATCGCTAAAAACTTTACAACTACTTAAAAGTTACAGTCTTTCTCGATTTTCAAAATTTTTTGGTAAACTAGGAAAACCACAAATATGGTAAACAAAAGTTTTTTCAACAGGGAAGTTCTCGGAAATACTTTTTTTTTTTTATTTTTGTTAGTTTGCGTCAAAAGTTTAAAGCACAAAAGAGGACTACACATAAATTAACATTTAAAGCGGATTTTATTTTTTCTGCCAATATCTTTCTCTCATCTATGTTTACCACAAGAACTACCACCACAAGGCCCCCAACACCCGCATCGTTAGCAGTCACTTGTTGAACAATTACAATTAATATGCTTGTCTTTTTCAATGCTCTGATAATAAAACTTTCACTACATAAATCCTACCAACGACATGTCCGTAAAAACTTTTACTTCAACAAAGGTCTAAAAAAAATAATCGGAAATAAAATATTGAATAATAAAGAGAAATAAAATAAGCGCTTTGTCTGCCTTTAAAAGTTTTTCAATATTATGACAGCTGCTTATGCCACTTTCAGCGCTATGGCCACACTCTCAAAATATCACCTGCGCCGCTTGCCGGCCTGCAAGCACACGAACTTACGTACATGAATGAGTACCAGCGTAAGTAAATGAGTGAATGTGGGAGTGTGTCGGATACACCCAGTCGGCAATAGAAGAAGCAAAGTAGACCTTTCTTTTTACTTTTGGAGGCGATAGGCTTTGCGCGCTCCATACGTTATTTGGATGAAGTGTTCCGAGTATCAAGGAATTTTGTTGCAGCCCTTCCTTTAGAAGGACTTCTACCTCGATTTCGACTATAGACTGTCTAAGCAGAATTTGAGATAGAGTCTACAAAAATGATATTTCAAACCAAGATCTTTTAGAAGGACTGCCAATGACAGCCCTCCAGACCGATATCCTTCGAATTTATTTTTACTATTTTCTTTAAGCATATCAACCGTATTTGTTCTTAGGCTCCACTTTACAGCTTTTATTTCAGCAAAATGCTACAGATTTGAATCACTGTTCTCATATGGACCTAACTCTCCGTAGGGTTCTTTTTTTGAAACCTTCGGTTGGGCACTCGGGTCTGGACTTTTTTCACCCCTTTGGAGGATCGTTTTTAAAAGGTTATATCCATAAATCGATAGAAAATTTAATTTCAGGTTGCTGCTTGGAAACTCAAGTCATTAGATATAATAGAAATATGTTACATTTACGTCCAAAGTGGAAAAACTCTGGTCAGTAAAGTCTTGCCAGATACGGCTACCCAACGGAGGTTAAATAGATTTAAATTTTCGAAGTAACTTCATCTGGCTAGTATAACAAAAATTTATATATTTAGAATATGCGAAAAAATAAATTCGCCAACTTCATTGATTAATTAAAAAAAAAATCCCGTCGAATTCGGTTTTTCCAGTGAAGAGCTAAGTGAGTTCAAACAAACAAATATTTAGATGGATAATTTTTTTTAAATGGTATTTTTTACGCATAACTCTTACACTTCCTTTACCATCCACATCCAATTCTTCTTCAATATACAGAAAAAATGGTCCTATATTTCTTATTCTCACCGCACAAATTTAACTATCACCAGACACGCACCGATTTTGTTTCCCTCTTTTTCGGTTTCACCTCCAAAAACAAACCTGAAGGTATTTCTAAAAATGCGCTTATTTTTCTTGTTTTCTGCTTTCATTTCTGCGGAAGCAACATCTTTCACATATCAGTACCATTCGGAGATATTCTAATGAAGCTTTCAAAGCGAATCTCTTACTTAAAAAAGTCGTGCCTTCAAATTCCCAACTGGGTTAGAGCGAGTGCACATACTTTTAATAAGAGTTGACTTTGAAAACTTTTGCTCAAATATTGAATATTGAAGTTTTAACTTAACTTCAGCTTCTCGTCCTCCGTCATGCACTGCTCTGCTCCTGCTTCTTATAAAAGTGAACGAGAAACGTGACACGTATTGTTGCCTCTGTTGTTGACGTACAAGTAGCGGCATCCAGCGCCAAAACTACGCACGACCAGCTTACAGGACACTGTGTGCTGCACTTACAAAACTTGCGCAGGTGAGTTTTTTTTTTTTTTTGAATTTTTTATATTTGTATATCAACTTGTGCGCTCTTAAGTAGTCCCCAAAATGACAGTTTTCAGTCACGTAAAATGTTAGAAGAAAATTAAATATAAATGCTTTGTCCATTTTGCAGCTAAAAATAGAGAAAAGTGCAACCAGTTGCCTTGAAGGAAAAAATATAAGGGAACCAATGCTGCTGCCGGTCCAGTTGGGGAAACAATCAATGACACGAGTGGCAAATGATAAAAGTGCTAATGGATAGAACGCGCAAAGTAATTTCAATGCAATTTGTGCTAGATTTTTTTATTACTATTTTTTTTTATTTCAAAGAAATGTTTCCTTTGAAAACTGAATTTAAAATAATTGGAGCGGGGTCACCTTCATATTTAGATGCAAATAAAAATATGCAAATTACAAAGAATGAAAGAAAAATTTAATAAGAATTACTTTGATGGGGTGGCTTCAAAAAAAGCGCTACATTTTTTTACAGCACGCAGCTACGCATACAGGGCGCCACGCATTCTAAAGGTGATTAAGGGAATGTACAAAAGATAATTTTATTATATCGGATTTACTTTTCCTGTACAAGCAAATGGGGTATAGTAAATACAAACAATATACCAACAACGGCCAGGAAACAATGAGTTAAAAGCCTTAGCATTTTACAAAATTTAAAATATTCTTAACATTTTTATTACATTTATAGTAAAAAGTATCACAGGCGCCAAGTCAAAGAAGCTAAAGTGAAAAAAAGTATTTTCTTAACTAACTCTCTTTAGCCTTTCGTTACAGTAATGGCGAGAAATATTTACGAAAGTGGAAAATTTTAAATCAACACTACTTTTTGCCTAAATAGCCTAATGTTAGCGTGAGCGCTAAACACCGTAGGGACCAACAGCTAGCTTTGTTGGTTAACTAAGCCACTTGGTACTGTTAAAGAAAATCTCTAGTCTCTTCGACCAGGTCTCAAAACAACACCTAAAATAATAATAAAGGAACTATCCCGAGGACTTCGATACCATGACTGCTGTCTAACAGAAAATTTTTGCCTTTCAGGTTCTTTTCATGTTAGGAAGGCAGAAATTTTCACTGGGGTTTGCCATTTGAAACTCTGCACAGATGCATGGTTTAATTTCTTAAGGTACTGTAGGAGTATGAAAAGAAGGAAGTTTTGTTTGAAGCACAGCGAACAGCATCATAACCTTATGTCCAGGATCAGCTCAGTAGCTTTAAAATGAGTGCTACTGATGATAGTTTTAGCAGACAGTGCGAAAACTGGCAAAACTACGCATTGGAGTTTTTTGTTTTTAAAATGCATTCGATTGCTTGTTACTGCTGCCAAAGGCAGACCGCTGGAATGCGGTTTTGAGTTATATTAAAGCTGACTCATTTGTACCAATATTCAGCTACCTCAAATTTCCATTTTTTCAATATGGAATCTCTACTGAAAACACTTTACTTGCGACATTTGCATGATGATTAGGCTTTTACGTGCTTTTGAGGCTTTTATGTTGCACTAAATTTTATAAAACCTTTCCTCTAAAAATACCAGGATCATAACACTTCAAAACATTTTATCTGCATGGCTTTGCACTCCCCAAACTGATACACAAAGTCATCAGAAACTCAATTTACTATTTATAGCAAATTATTTTACTTGCAGTGGGGCATGCAATTTCACACCTTTCATACATTTTTATACAGTTTCGCAACACTGCGAATACAAGTTCGATGTACAAATTCCTCTACGCACGTGCTGGTCATAAATATAATTTCGAACACCTTTTTTGCACAACCCATTGGAGAATCCAAAATAGGAACCGAAAATGTTATACTCAAATACTCACACACTCACACACACAAAGAGGCAGCACTTAAAATTGAGCTTTGGAAACGCCCTGAGACCCTTTGGTGTTGCACAGTAGTTGACCGAGTGAAATGGAGTTGTGCACATAGCGGCGGCATAAACCTTTTGAAATAATGCACAAACAGCAAAAGGAAAACAAAAACAAAAATAACAAAAAACAATAGCAGGATGAACATTCATACGGCAAAGAGACCAACAGAGAACTGTCAAGGAAATACAATAAATGAAATTAATATTGTTGAGTGCGTGCCGATGGGCAGCTACCATTTAGAGTTGTTGTTGTTATTGTACTTGTTCTTGTTATTGTTGGAATTGTCTCTATTGCTTTTATTGTTATTTAAGTTCTTGTCATCGATGCTTTGACGGTCACTTTGAAGAGGTGTTCAATTGTGGTCACCAGCACTCAACAAAAACAAAAGCAACAGCAACAAGAACAACTAAAAGCACAAGGCACAGCAATACTCGTAGCAACAACAGCAGCGCAAAGTACAAAGGCAGGGTACGAGCAGCACTTAAAGAGCGGTCAGCAAAAAGCCATTTACGCCTTTTAAGCCGCAAGGGGCCATGCCACACGTATGGGTGTATGTATGTGTGCATATGCGCTCGCACATTTTCCATACATACACATACATATATGCGTATGTAACACATACATATACGTCAAACCATTTATCTATGCATGTGCGCTTGTATTTGAGGCAAATTTATTTACGCTTATAAAAAAATGGTTCATGAAGCCTAAACCATAAATACCAAAATTTAGCAAAACAAAAAAAAACATGAAAACAAAGTATTTCCTATAAGTCACCATAAAGTGCGAACGTTGACAAAAGGTTTTACTACTCCACTTTGCACAATAAGTTTTATCATTTCAATGCGAAATGCGTACGAAGGCAATAAATTAACAACCCGTAATCCTTTGATTTGCTATTATTGCAACATCCTAATTTGGCAATGCGATTGTGTGTAACATGAAACAATAAGGCGATTTCTTGCATACAACACATACATACCTATACTCACACATACTTACTTGGATATGTTCACTCAGGCATGACGAATAAGGGAAGAAAACCATTTAGCAAATATTGGAAACTTTGCCTGTCTACTCAAAGTGCAGCTGCTATAAATCGCCATCACTCAACTCTTTAAGTATTCATGCTCAGAAAAGTAGGATGTAAAATACGAGGCTCGTGTGAAAAGTCCGTGCAAAAATAAAAAAAAACTGCCTAATTGTCTGGGGTAAACTTTCTTATTTTTGAAGTGAAAACTTCTTTAGAATCGTTGGGAGTGATTTGAGACTCGATGAAACGAAAAAGCGACACTCTTGGCTACGAAGCGTTATATGTTGATATACGTACATATATGTGTGTGGCTGCGTACTGCTGAGCCACGCTAGTATAGTGAGTATTGTAGTATGTATCCAACACTGCCTATTACTTGCTTTGGTGTTTAGTTCAAGCGTCATACGTATGTATGTTTGTATGTATGTGTGCGCGCCTGCGTATTACCGAGCCACGGTGAGCGAGAAGGCATTATGTATACCTATACTACACTACCTAATACTTGCTTAGACCAAGCGTCCTACGAATGTTTGTGTGTATGTTAGTACGTCTGTGTAATATATATATGCGTTACGACGCTCATAATAGCAACCGCGTGTGCTGTATTGCGTCCGTATTTTTATATTCGTAAATATTTTCATTTTTAAATATTTACCGCAATTATGCCGAAAAATAATGCAGAAAAGTGTCGTGAATATCGACAGAAAAAAAATCAATAAATAGCATCACGGAATTCATTCTCGAAAATTTAATAAAGTATACACCAGAAGTATCGCGGATACTTAGAAAAGATTACGATAAAGTTCCTTTGATTTTAAGTGGCGATTTTAACGTAAATTTTACATTGGACACAGCGGTTCCTTTAATTGACTTTCTCAATACAACATTCAATTTAAAAATGTGTAACAATCGCACTGAACCGACAACACGATCAAAAACAACAATTGACGCGGTATTTCAAAGATATGTTGACAACATCGCAACCAAAGCATTTGTATCATATTTTAGCTATCATAAGCCACTCGTATCATTTGTTGAAATTGAAAACATTGAGGATGAATAATAATAAAATGAAGAAAATAAAATATGAACTTTATAGCAATATTATAATGAATCTATAATTATCCCGCTCCTAATGCTGCTTTCGTCTCATTCTCTCTCAGTTTGTTTTACGGAAGGTTTCACTTCTATGACGTCTAACCGTTAGACTCGTATTTTTTTTGTTATAATCTCCTTTTAGGCTTATGCATTTCGTCAAACGCTGTTCTACTTTGTTGATACCTTTCGAATAATAGAATCACATGCCCAGTTCTGAAAAATAACCATGCGTTTCTGCAAATATTATACCTCCACGTACAAATAAATTCGTTTTTTACGCCAGCCATTTCTTCAAATTGGGAAACAAAAAGTGGGCCGAGGGATACAAGTCTGGAGAAAAGGGGGGCACTTCTTTCCATTAATTTTGGTACCACAACAGCTAAGGCGTGAACTGGTGTGTTGCTGTGCGGGAAAAGGACTTCCATTTATCTAAATAGATTTTAAAAATCACTTCTGCACGACTCTCTCGATTGAACGAGTGCCAATCAGAGAGAAATAAACCGATCTAGCTGAAACTTGGTATGTGTTCTTCCAAGAGACGCTTCTAACTAAAAATAATCTCGATACGCGCCAGTAGGGTCATGCCTCTGACTTTGCACGGACTTTTCATACGACCCTTGTACGTCTAATAATTTAATCAGGATGTGGCGCGTTATATGAGGGCGAAAAAGTGCTCAGAAGTTTGTAAAAGTGATTTGTTTTATATTGTTTTTTAGCACAATATCCGTTAAATGCAGTCCTTTGCCAACGCACGGCTGCATATAACTTTTAACGCGTATGTAATTCTTTCTTCAGCTCTGGAATCTTGCCGAGTTTATTAACACAGACTATGCTTTTCATGCAGCCTCTGAGGAAAAAAATCCAATGGTGGCATTATTTTCTAAGAAGTACCTTCCGATGACCTTGCCAGCCCAAAAACCACATCCAACAGTGACTCAATGCGAGTGCATATTTTTTTCTTGAGTGATAAGTTGATTTTTAGAATCCCAAATGTGGCAGTTTTTCTTGTTAGGGTATCTGTTTAGTTGAAAATGTGCGTCATCGCGCAATGCTTTCTTAAAAGATTGGGTAATTTTTATGCGTAGTTCAGCTGAGTATCTCTCCGTGACTAAGTTTGCAAAAGTCTGTACTACAAATAGATTACAAAGTACGTAATAACATTAATAACATGTCGCTTGAATCACCTATGTACATATATACACATAGCTACTATGCTAGCCTTAGTAAGGTGGCAGACTTCTAGGGTATCAGAATCTGTTTAGAAAAGAAATAGAAACTCACTAACACTTAAGCTCAGGCTCATTTGAGAAAAAAAACTATATTACTCACATGAAATGGGGTTAAAGATACTTAGCAGTGGCTCTGATATATTTTCCATGGGCCTCTAGCAGGCGAAGATACATAATTACTCTCTGTGTCCCCGATACCTATTTCAGAGGCTATGCAAATACTTGCAAATCTGAAAATTATTTTCGAATAGATGTTGAGATTAACTCAGCAATTGCTGTTTTTGAGAAGGATTTCTTATGAATAGGTTATACTTTTAGTCCTGCCGACATGAGGATGCTACATCCATGAAAGGAACTTTCTGTATTTGGCACGAGCTATGCAATGAGAAAGCGGTTAATTTTTGTATGGATATTCTGTGCTCTAATGTGGCCTCGCCTAGATGGTATACGGAGAATAGGGGTCTTTGTATAAACCCCTTAAAAACTGAAATAGGAATTTTTTTTACAAAGAAACATAAGTTTCCTATAATCTGCTCGCTAGCTTTTAAGGGTGTGGAGATTCGTTTGAGAGAGAATGCCAAGTACTTAGGACTTATATCAGATAGGAAACTCACGTGGAAACCTAATATTGAGTAAAGAAGGCCAACGTTGCATTATATTATACTTACAAAAAAGCAGTCGGTATTAAATGGGGGTCAACCCCTCGTTGGCTATATACTTCTGTGGTTAGGCTATTCTTAATAAATATATCGAATACTCTTATGGTAGCAATCTACTCAAAAGGCGAGTTACACAAAAATCATGAGTAAGGTCCAAAAAACAGTTTTTTTATGCATCTCTGGTGCTGTCAAGACTACCCCAAATAAAGCGATGGAAGTATGATACTAATCAATTTGCCTGCACTAGGTAGGTAGCTAGGTGAAATGGTTGAAGTGCCGGTCTGGCACTCCTCATGTAGCATTAAAGCAATGTTTTGATACCACTATGAGACCTCCAACAGCCAGATATCTACAGCCAGCCAGAGCTGTTGATATAAAGGAGGAGATTGATTGCATTTAGTTTGGTGCACTGCTCCGGGCTGTCGAAGAAAGGAGCTCCCAGTGACCTTAGTCGCCTAGCTGGCAAATCCGGACATTTACAGAAAAAATGCTCTACAATCTCCTTCTCTGAAAGGAGCTTCTGCAATGGGGGTTAAATGGTAACCTTTGCTTTTCCGCGGGTGTGCCGATCGTCCAGTGACCGGTAAACACAGCTAGGAGTTTGGAAATTGAAGCGAAGAGTCCATAGGACTTTCTGAGTCCTTCGAATATCGTATTGGCGCCAACGGGTTTTCGAAACAGCACATGAGGAAATGGTGCTCCATCTTTTCTGCACTTTCCTTAGAAATAATTTGTGCAGTTCCCCTTTAACAACTATCAGGGGGATGCCGATGACCGGATAGGAGGTCTCTTTGGCCAATTCAGTCACCTTCTTGGCAAGCTCATCAGCAATTTCATTTCCCTCTATGTTCCTATATCCTGGAACCAAGATCAGAGAAATGTCACATGCACACCGAAGAGATTTGATCTCCTCTTTATCCTGTTTATTAATTTCGTTCTGCACCATGGCGTCGTCAGAACCTTAATCGTGGCTTGCAGATCGCAAAGACTTCAGAAAGATAGATAAATTGGCTGATTTAGAGAAAACCCCTGCTCCGACTCCCGATTCCATCTTGGAACCGTCAGTGAAGGCAGAGGTGCAAGCTTCGGTGCAGATTTTCCCCTCGATCCAATCCTGCCTATTTGGAAAGATTGCCCTAGCACGACCCTCAAACTCTAGTTTGCGGATAGAGAGATCTGTTCGAAGCTCGGGAAAATACGGTGTTAACTGCCCGAAAATGCTACCATGCCCCTTGAGAGATTGCCTCCAGAGGCCAAACTCCTTTAACCTGATTGCACTTTCAGCTGCGATGGAAATGACGGAGAAATCGATGGGAAGTAAGAGCAAAAGGACATTCAGGGCTGCACTGGGGAAGTTTTACATGCTTCGGTGATGCCAATGCATGCTGTCCTTTGCAGCTTCTCCAGTTTAGTGGTATTAAAGCCCTTCCGAAGAGCTTTCCACCAAACCGGGCATCCATACGTTAAAATTTTCAAAACCACTGCGTTGCCTGCACTAAATTGCTTAGACTTAAAGGTATGACTCTATGAAAAGAACCGTGGTTGGGTCACGTCTCTATTTTACACTCTCCGAGTAGTCACAAAAAAGAAATATACTCTATTCCTAGACTCACCTTCAACAGACTCTTCAAGGCGAGTATACAGTCCAGAAGAGAGTAGCAGACACTAAAGCCACGGAGCAGGGGGAATTGAATTTCTATACAGATGATTCCAAGCTAGACGATAAAGTTGGCTATGGAGTATTTTCGAAGGAATTAGTACTGGAACTAGCAGTTCAACTACTAGATTACTGTAGCGTCTATCAGTCAGAAGTTCTCGCTATAAAGGAAATGGCTATGTATCTATGTAAATACGCATGCCGTAACAAAAACTCCAATAACTATATTCTTGGATAGCTTGGCTGCAGCTTAATTAATAGACGCGGCTACTCTAAAATAAAAGTTTGCACAGGAATGTCGGTCTGCCCCAAATGATATACGTGTCGTATTCAGAGTCAGCCTTATTTGCGTTCCGGAGCATTGCTACTCTTCAACTGCTAAGTGATAGAAGTACCATTGGGATACCTATGATCACGAGCAAACTAATAATTAAAAACAACATATTCCAAGAGGCCACCAGGTAATGGAGATATGGAGGCCACATGCGTAACAGCTAGGCTACTATGGGCGCAAAGAAAAAAGAAAAAGCCAAAGGAGCTGATTTGATATTCCGAAGGTCCGCTTGTATAACCCGTCATTGGCTATTTGGCAGGTATTCCTTGAGATTAGCAGATTTCTCCCATGAATATTTTAGAAGTTCTAGAGATGAGGAAGAGGAAGAAACAGTTGAGCACTTCCTGTGCTATTGTCCAGCCTTAGGTAAAATCCGAGCAGGTTTTTTAAGTAAATACTTTTTCAATTCTCTTACGGAACTGACAGGCGTGGGGATGGGACCAATTCTTCGCTTCATAAGAGTTACGAAATGGTTCCAAGAAAGAAAATAAATATGGGTCCCGTATAGTGGTATCACAATGGACCTGTAAGGTCTAAGTCGTACAGACTGATTATCACCAAACCCTAACACAACCTAGTAAACTTTTTAGACCAACTACAAAATATGATGCACTTTTTATTTTTTCTTTATAGACTATTGTTGGCGTTTCGTTAGTTAAATAGGTACTTTCCTAACCTTTAAATTTCTATATTTTCTAACATGGAATTTAAAAAATGTTGATTTGAAATTTTCACTGTACATTCATAATCCAATTTGCACATAAAAATCCCTGTCATTAGCTAGGATTTATCTACCCATTTTATTCACGATATACATATGTAAGTATATCTACCTAGTATGTACGTGTGTGTGATTTTTTTTAATAACACCATAACTGACCATTTCGACTGATTTAATCCATCCACCAATAATTTTCTTCTTTTCTGCTTTTGGTCGCCACACGCATCGTGCCACACATATAAATGATGCTCAATCACACAGTAATCCTCAATATATCAAATAAATCGTGATAAATGACGGATTTTCCACATATTCGGAACTAAAATTTCACAAAATTTGAAACATAAAATGCTTGAGTGCGCATATTAAAATTTTATGGGCAATCTGACAGCGCGCATGTGTAATTAAGCCATTTAAATGCAAGCGTGTTGGTATAACAAAACGAACAAAAAACTTACAAATATTAGCATGAAAACTAATTCATAAAAATGTTTATTTTTTATTTGCTTACATACACACATACTAATACATACATATGTACGCATGTGGTATGCTACTGTGGCACTGACAAGTCACGAAATTACAAAAAAAAAATTTTAATTTTGATGTATGGTAAAAAATTTATTGATTTGGCAGAGTTGTCACAATTTGATTTTTTATTGCACGAAAATATTTTTATGATTTCAAACAAAAACTATCGCATACTGCCTTGAGTCGTGCAATTAACTTTATCCGAAGGAATAGTAAAAAATCCAGCTAAAAATGTAATAGAGCCAAAGCAAATAAAAACTAAAAATTAACGGTTAACACAATTTCGTGGAAATAAAAGGAATAAATTGAGCAAATTCTTTTCTAACAATTACTTATCTGGGTTGAATACGCCCAATTGCATAAATATCATACTTTACAGCTCCACTACTTTATTGCATATTTAAGATAATTGCGCTAATCTTTATGTTAATTGCAAAAATTTTGCAATTTTTATTGAATATTTCTAATTAATTGTTCGGGTACATGTAACAGGAATTTGCATATTCAGCTAAAGTATCTAATTTGCTTAAATAACTTACCTTGGCAATTTGAGTTCTTTGTTTTTGTATGTAAAAAAATAATTGAACTTCTATTTAGAACTACTCGGAATTTTTTATTTAAATGGTGAGACCAGCCTGATTTTTTTGTTTTTTTTTTATTTTATTTTTTAATTTTTTTAAACTTTTAAAAATTATTTCAATTGTTTCTGAGAAGCTCAAAAATGATATCGCAAAATATTATGTTCAGGAAAAATTTCTTAGTAAATGATTTTCGAGTTTTTGCGTAAGCTGCTTTTATCACTTTAGAAGCATTTATCTCATAACTGCATTTCCCAAGCTGTCTACTACAGTCGCTTTAAAAAAATAGAACGTCGAAAACTGTCGCACAAATATGCAGGTGGAAAAAGTACATACTGTGGCTGACAATTTGCTCTGCTGGTTCGTCCACCTCAGCGCGGAAAATATCTAAAATGTTAAGGAAATTATACTAAAAAAACGATTAATTTCATTTAAAGAAATACCAACGAATTAACATTTACTTTTGGCGTAATTTCAGCGCTTAAAACTAAGTTTTCCCTGCATATTTCAAGGCATTGTAAAAGTAATGCTTTACTAAACCGAACAGCAGGAGAAAAATAATCAAAAAATTTCAAAACTGTATTTGCATAAAATCACCCTGTACCACTAAAAAAAGTTTCACACACTCTGTTGCGCTGCCTTTTTTGCGCTTCGTCAGAGCACTGCCGTTCGCCGCTGTACCTATGAGTATATTCCCCATCGTTCTACCTACATATATTCTCCTTCGTTCCATCTATATTCCCCTTCGCTGTCACACAATTCATTTCTGTAACTGTTCAACCATTGAAAATTTCCTATATAACAAATAAAGTCGATCTTAGTCGCACAGCATAAGTGCAACCTGAAATGGTCTGCATACACATTTTATGAAACTCGATGAGACCTAGTCTCTAGTTAACCAGTAAATTGCTTAAAAATGGATTGGAAGGTTCTCCTGAATTTCGAATAAAGCGAGTTGAGGTAAATGTGGTCAAAAATAAGGCTCATTTTAATGAGATCCAAAATTCGTTCAAACGCATGCAAAACTGAATTGACCTTCATGAGCAAACACAATAAGCCATTTATAAAATAAAACTTACTATTTTCGCTTACAGCAACTCAAAACTGCAATATGTAGCTACCCTCGCATCAGACAGTCTACGCATATTTACAGCTTGAATAATTTCTATCCGTATTTATGTATTTCCATTTGAAGCAAATTTCAAAAAGTTGTGGACTTGATGAAGCATCTTGATTACTTATTGGAAAGAGGACGCTAAGATTGGAGATAAATTGCGGATTACAGCAAATGCACTAAAACTTAACGCAACGTATCTGAAAGGTAAACTTTTCTCAACAGGAATGCAAGAAGTTTGGGGGGGAAAAAATTAACTAATAAAAAATATAAAACGCGAATAGAAACGTGAATAGTTCCATAGATCAGGCAGTCTACGAAAAGTCTACACTTTGAATACTACATACATAGATATATTCGCCAAAGAATCCGATAATAACAAACGAAGATTTTTTTTGCACGCACCAGCTGATCCAGGCATCTTCGGTTCCCACAGTTAGTTACTTACTTGAAAAAAAAAACTGCGACTGCTGGTACGCCTCAGCAATCTTCATTATCTCACATTTGCAGGCTTTAAATTTGCATCATGAAAATAAAAACTTTAAATACGCTACATGGCGTTTTCAGCTATTATCTAGAGCCGGATTTAAAGGCAGCGGCCAATAGCGCTCAAGCGGAAAAATACAATAATGATGTCCTGCGAACGGTGAAGCTAAAACAAATGCGCAAATGAAAATGAGAAAAAAAATGGAAACATAAAATTTGAACGCATTGAAAGAGTGGAAGTTAAAAGGGACGTGGAAATAGAAAAACGCTGAAAAGTATGCAGCCACACAATCATAGGTTTAAGGGAAGGAGCAGTGCCATGGTTGTATTGTTGTGTTTATTTGTTGTTCAGATCCGTATACCCTTTTCTTTCAAAAAATTGTTGGCTATGTATTTACCATAAATGTTTCCAATGATTTTTTTTTAACCTTTTCGTATAAGCCAGATTTTGGTAGCAAACTTCAATTCTCAAACCTTTTTAACTTGACTTTCATATTTAACTCTCAACTAAATCGTCTGTTTCTCCGATTCCCTTTTCACGAACGTCAACATTTTGTCTATCTCTTTTTAGTTTTTTTACTTTCATTTTTTGTTGTTTTCTGTTTTCGCTTACTGCTTGTACTTTGTGTTCAGTTGCTGTTGATGTTCTTCGCATTTGAAAATGGATTAAAAATTTATTAGAAGAATGAAAAACTTTTAGCCCCACTTCAACGGTGGAGCCTGGCGTACGCTGTGCAGGTGCACCCCCCCCCCCCTCTGTTTGTGTGCAAAAAGCAAGCATAGAAAAGGTGGATAAGCACGTTTAAGCTGCAGTAGAATGGGTATAAACGAAATGCGCGGGGAATGAACTAAGAGGTGAGGAAAAGCGCAGAAAAAATGAGGCGAAAAAATAAGGCTGGCAATGGAGTTGTTGCAAAAGCGCGACAAAAGCTGTACAAGCACATACAAAAGACCGGGTCGAACTGGACTGAGCGCGAGTTAAAATACCAGCGACACTTTTTTGTTTTTTTGTTTTTTAGCAACCACTATAGATATACCTTCATTACGGCTTTTGCCGGCCCTAGGCGCGACTAATTTTTTCGCGTATTTTTTATTTTTCTGGACAATTTTTTGTTAATTGTTTTTGAACTTTATGCTGCGGCTTTTCCGTATATTTTTATTTTTAAATTTTTTGTTCGTTTGTTGAGAGTCATTTGTTGTTGCTTTTGTGTTCGTTTAGCTGCATCTATCTCTACCTATAAATGTATGTATATCCGCAAGTGCTTGAATTTATTTTAGGTGTTTTTCTTGTTTGTGCGCACATTTTAGTTGTTGCTCCTGCCCGTTCTTTCCCTGCTGCTGACATTGGCCACCTAAACCGAAAGAAATTAATTTGCATTTAAATGAAATTCAAACTGTCCACTTTTTTGGCACCAAATGGGAAGAGTATGAAAACTTATAAAAAGGAGCAAACACAGCGTTTGTTTGTGTGTATGTGTATGTCTCTGTTTAAAAAAGCGTTGACACATAAAATGCGTTGACTTGTTTGCGTTAATGAATTAATTCTCGAGCTGATAAAGTTATGAAATATCTCTTTACGACAAAAGACAAAAAAAAAACTAAAAAAGCAGCAAAACTGAAAAATTCGTATGAAAAAATTAAGGAAATGGCGTTTAAATAAGCCGTGAATTGTACGCTTCTTAAAGAGTACGTAGACCCTGAATAATAAAATTTAGCTCTGCTTCATGAGAATAGCAAGAAATTAAATAAAAAAGATAAATGTCGAACCAACTTAGATATTCAAGCAGCTGGATTTACCCAGCCAAAATCACCTGTTTTTAAATAGTTCATAAGCACCTATAAACGCAGCTTTGATTTAGTTTCACTTGAGCTAATACAGAGCTTGAATACCCTGTTGAGATTAAATACCAACGCATTCAATAGGAGATTCGACTGGTATTTCTAGCTTGGCAATATCCTACATAAAGCCACAAAGATTGAGGCAGCCTACAGGGGCTCTTTGGTGTGTCTAAACTCAAAGTTAATAGAGTGGCATGGCATTCCTTTTCACAAGGTAAGAAGTTTGTGTCTTTCGCCCAAGTGAACGCTCGCATGGGCAACCATATAAGCTTTTTTTTATGAGGAGGAAGCATCGAAAGAGTTACCCTGTCCGTGTGCGACTTTAACTAAACCTCCTACCGTGAAAGTACCGATCTCCCCGGTAATACCGTCAAAAAAAACACATGTTCCGCGTCATCCTCAACTGCTGGTGTGCACTATGGACTTTCTTCGTGCCCAAAGCGGTGAAGGTACGCTTTAAAGCAGCCATGACCATTTAGGATTTAGCAGAGATAGTAGTCTACTTCCCCGTGCTTTCTCTAGACCAAGCTTCAATGGTCTACCTGCCTTTGTTTGCACTGTCCCATCGCGTCTGCCACTGGTCCACGCAGCTGATCACAATGGGCTTGATTGTTTCTCATACTTCTCATTTCGTACATCTCCTGCGCTATCAAGTCGAGTGGGCATTGACCAGCTATGATGAGCGCCACATCTTCTGAGACTGTCCTGAAGGCAAAGCAAACTCTAAGAGCACACAAGCGGTACGTGGAGTTACTACTTCGTACGTATAAAGCGTGCTTGAACTCATCCCCCCAAACTGTCGCGCCATGTAAAAGGATAGACCTCACTACTCCAGCCAGGACCTGTCTTATCTTCTGTGTTGGTCCTCCAATGTTCACCATTATTCTAGACAGGGCTACCGTCGCAGTCGCAGCTTTGTTGCTAGCGTATTCAAAGTGATCTCGGAAGCTAAGTCGGTGGTCTACCAAGACACCTAAGTATTTTACATATGGCTTTGACTCGATAATGCTATCCCCAACTCTAATCTTGACCTTTTCAACTCTCTTTCGGCTGCTAATAAGTACGGTTTCTGTTTTATGCGTAGCTAGCTTAAAGCCGTTAGCGCTTAACCAACTCTGAGCTGCTTCTATAGCTTGTTGCGTGATATTTACAATTTCCGCGAGCATTTTCGCGGTTACAACGATTGATATATCGTCCGCGAAACCAATGAATGATGCTCTCTTGTGTACCTTTAGCCACAAACTGTCGTCGTACATAATGTTTCCCAGGAGAGGCGCTAGTACGGATCCTTGTGACACGCCAGCTGTGTCTTTGTAGTGAACGATTCCGGCGTCGCCGTCGTAACGTAACACTCTATCAGACAGAAAGCTGGATATAATATGCTGTAGAAAGGTAGGCACTTGCATCGCGCGGAGGGCGAGTAGTATCACAGGCATCTAATGTTACTACCCGGTAATATTCTTTTGCACCAACTAACCATCGCTTGCTTTCGATTGCCTTTTCCGCAATTACTTTTACGGCCTCTATCGGGTCAGTGGTAGATCGCTCCTCCTAAAGACAAACTGGTAGCTTGACAGCTGTACATCTACATATGTTTCCAGCCGGATTTTAATCACAAGCTCAAACAACTTACCAATGGAATCCAGCATGAACAGTGGACGGTATTCATTTGGAGAGCAAGCAGCGGGCTTTCTTGGTACAAGTACCAATTTTTGTAATTTCCAGATATTTGGAAAGACGCCTTCTTGCAGGTACACATGGGAATTATTACTGATTTTTAAGTGTGGAATTACAGAGTATAAGTGCACATTAGACTGGCCGTAACTTTTTTTTTTTGTGGAAATCCATAAATTTTCGGGTCTTAAAACATGAGGTTAGGAGTAATGAAAAACGGTGTAATTTTTTAACCCGATCCGATGATGCCTAACCGTGCTCATTTGATCCCAAAGTATGGACAATTTCAAAAAATCACAATTTTTACAATTTTTTTTTTGTTTCTAATTAATATAATTTAATATGTGTATACTTAATATTTATATAATTTAACTTTATTTATATAATTTATTTTAGTTTAATAAAATTTTAATTAAAGAATTATGTTGTCTATTTAATGAGAGATGTTTTGGTGTAAGACGGATACAATTGCCTGTAGTGCTCAACAACTTGCAGTAAGTACTGTTTATTTTCTTCATTATAAGTAAGCGATCTGTTGTAGTCTGTGATCAATTTCAATGCTCTCTCTGCAGCGTCATTAACTACAGACAAATGCTGACAAATTCGTTTTCCCGCTATATAGTCTTTCCTTTCTTGCCATGTTGAAGGATCTGATTCCAAAAAACTTGTTTCAATTCCTAAGCGGATAAAGAATGTTTTAGTTCTTGATGAAATAAAATCATTTATATTTTTGCTGCCGTAAAGCGTTGTTTTTGACATTGTTGCAACAACTCTCTTTAGAACAGCATCTTCCTTCTGGTTATCGCTAGTAATTGCTTCCACCATTTTTCGCTTAATATGTGAAGGAATTTGATCATCAAAAAATGAAAGGTCAACCGACTCTTCCGACAAATACCATAAATGATTTTTAATTTTATGTAACAAGGCATTGGATACATTCTTATCGAAATATACAATCACACCTTGAATGAGCTTAAGGTCATTTTGTGGAGCAGTTATTGGATCCACACAACGAAACCAATATGGAACGTATATGCAGGTTAAAAAAATACAAACGCTTCTTAGACTCTTTATCTCTGAGGTCGTTAACACGAATTGCTCGCGAAACAGAAACATTTTGTAGCAATATAGGCACTTCGACATAAACCTTGCGTGTGATGTTGCACCAGGTGACCATACTTGTGAAAAATTTGGTACGTATTCCCCAACAAAGAGCAACGATATTTGTAGCAATTCTTTATAATCGACACAAGTGTGGTGACTATATAATGCAGTTAGACAAAAATTCTTAAATATTTCCACTTCAGCTATTGTAAAGACTTTCCGAACTTCATTTTCCGATATTCCACTTTTGAATGACTTAGAATTAATGTTTTTCCAGCTGTTAGAGCAACGATTGAATAAGGGAACTTCCGGTGCTGATGATTTGCCAAAATTTAGTTCGAACACTGCTTTGACTAGCAACTCACTAACATGGTGACGACAGGGAAAGAAAAGAAGATTTCGGCCTAACTTTTTTTCAAGCAAGAACGCTGCTCCATTATTAACTCCCGTATTAGCAGCTGCTGTATCAAATGATACAATTTCCACTAAATCATCGAGCTTTCACTTGCACAAAAAATTATGTATTTCTGCTGCTATTGCATCTCCCGTTGAACTTTCAATTTTTGGTATCCCCAGCAGTTGTTCCATATTTTCTCCTGTGACAACGAGAGACAATCTATCTTTCTTTTTGTGCCTCGGATTTCTGCAAGCAGCTTGCCATCCCAGTGAAGGACAAAAACGTCGGGAATCTACAAACAAGTAAAAAGAAAGGTCAAGAATCCAAAATCTTATAAACATATTCAGTAAAACCATTACATTGAATCCATTAATAATCTCTTGAGCTTGTCTGCGACGATAATCTCTCCTCATCGAATGTAATGTTGTTCGATTAAGAATTAAATCTTCCATTTTTATTGACGGCGTTCCATTAACTTTTTGCATGGTATTTATGAAGGCAGCAACCGTTCCACTCACCAAATGCATGGCATCTCTTGTTGAGAGGTTACATTTGTCCATGCATGCAAGCATTCTATCATCAATAAAATTAATTTTTCCTCGATTTGTCTTTTTCGGTAGTAAATTAATGTTACTTCCGTCTGTATATTCGCCTTCATTCATATCTTTTGCTGCATTTTCTTGGCCAGCTGAAATATCCTTTTCAGCATCCTCGGTATCAGAGACTTCAAGAGCATAATTAGCTTCAAATGGGATCAAATATAAAAAAAAAGAAGCACTAAAGCTTAACTTTAATAAACTTACTATGAACTAAATGCTTTTCAACGCGCTTTCTTTCTTCTTCCATTCGTTACTCTTTGCGTTTTTCTTTTCTTGTGAGTACAGTATCGGCACCATACATACTACCTGGACGTCCTCTATTTCTTTGGAGCAAAATAAAGTATTTATCTTCCTGCATTTTCATTATACCAAGGGCATTCATGGCTGCAATGTCAAATATGAAGTTTTCAATTTTATCCTTAAACTCTGCTTCATTTTTACGACACTTCTCGTTAGGAGTCTTGGAATGGTTTTGTAAATTTCTCCATTCCTCGTAAAGATTTTTTTTTCTTGCGCCGTGGGAATTTTAGCTTTTTTCCAAAATTCAATCGTGGCACCAATCGTGTATTTCATACTGCTTTCCAAAGTCAAGTTTTCGTGCCTCATTTTGTAAAACAATAATTGGAGCACCTGTTTCATTGATGGCAACTTGGCCTCCAAAATAACACTTTCACATTCACCCCCAAGAAATATTTTTTGCTCAGAACGTAATCTTTTTTTCGGAATGCCTGATAATGATTTTGAACTCATTTTTTCACTAACTAATTACTTTTTACTATTAAACGCATAAGACAACTGAAACTGAATAAAAATGCAATGCCATAGCCTACCAATTCAAATATCGAGAAAAAAATTCCCACTGAATACGAATGCAATGTCAAAGTCTACTAATTCAAATGTCGAGTAAAAATTCAAAACTTTTAGCGTATTCAGCGAACTCAACAGTTGATGAATTGTATAGTGATCGCCGAAGTGTTGATTATGAAACAAATTTTTATTTTTATTATTATAGTCAAGTGTGAAAAATTATTTAATAAGTACCTTTGCATAAAATTTAAAAATAATTACTTCATTTAGCAGCTGGCTCAACACACCGTTCATAAAACACAATTTCTATTACTCAACTGACGGTGACATATTTTCCACGTATCACTAATCAGTTATGTGTGCTGAAAGCGTCTTTTGTCAGGTGGCTTTCGCGATATAAATTAGGCCATACCGCAATAAAGTAAACAAGATCATTAATTAAAATCGCATCACATCAATAAATATAAGATTCGAACAAAAAAATTGGAAATGAAAAAAAATTAGTAAAAATTGTGATTTTTTCAAATTTTCCATACTTTGGGATCAAATGGGCACGGTTAGACATCATCGGATTGGGCTGAAAAAATAGATCGTTCTTTATTGCATCTAACCTCATGTTTTACAACCCGAAAACATTTGGATTTTCAATTTTTATTTTTCTCCATACAAGCTGCGGCCAGTCTAGTGCACATATATAATATACTTACGAAAATGTATTTGGTAAAACGTAAAAACTCTAGATCGAGTAAGAAAGAATAAGAAAAAAAAATAAGAAAAAATCTGAAAGGGATTTTTTAGAAAAGTAACAAACAATTTCACAATAGTTTTCCAAAATTAAATTAAATTGTCTCAAAAAAATTTTTTTAAAAGGCATATTTTACTCTAAAAATGAAAAAAAAGAATTTTTAAATAAAAAACAGAACCGCAAATATTTCACCGTAAAGAAGTTTATACCAAATTTTAAACATAGAATAAAACTCAAAATTATATATTTTTTTAATTTTTTCTCCTTACAATTAATCAAATTTTCAATCTAATTTACGACAACATTTGAAATACTTGGACGACTTGGCATGGAATCGCTTACGTGTCTATCTCTACATTGTCTCAATTCGTATGGCATGAATATGCCTTCATTTTCCTTACTAATGCGAACAACTTTCCTATTTCTTCTTATTTCCATGTGTGTAACTATGTAGAAGAAGTATTTATTTGCAAAGTACGTGCAACACAAATAACAAAGTAGTTACGTAAAATATGGAAGCTTGTAAGAACCCAACGAAAAACCGCAGCCACATGCAGCGCCCTGAACTCAATATTTAAATAATTTTTCCAATATTCTGGCAATTGGGAAATGCGAACATAAATAACTTTGCGAAAAACCACTTAACCGCACATACATTTATACACACAAACATTTGCACTCACCCAAACTTCCATTCGCATACTTTGCACAACTTCCGCCTGCTGTGCCGAAAATGTCAATTTTATAAACCAAGAAATTTTCTGAAATGCCTACTAACAAACAATCTCCTAAGTACTGAGTTGTAGAAAACCTACCAAAAAAAACGAAAAGAATAAAAAAATAAAAGTTATTGAAAATACCAAAAACTTTGGAGTTAACCAAATTTCGCCAAAGCGAAAATTACGACCGAACGACGCGACGAGACGCGTTGACATTGCCGCAGTGTCACAGTGTCAATGCAAATTTGTAACGCAAAAATTTGCTGCCGTCGACGCCACTTGACTTTCGATGGAGCACGACTTGTGGCGGTTTTAGGCGGCAGTTAAGTGAACAAGAGGCAGAAGAAAAATGAAGCGCCGCACACAGTATGGTTAAGCATTTTAAGTGCGGTAAAATGGCAACATTTTGCGGTTATTGGCTGCAACACTTAATACTTTTCCATGTATGAGTACATGAATGTAGCTATGGCTGTGTGCATACAGGGCAGTGCAAACAGAGGTACAAGCCCTTTCGACTATGGCAGCCTCAGTAAAAGGTGCAGTAAATGCCCTGTGCTTTCTTGAGCCACACCTTCTCCATGCGTAAATATGAGTGGATCATAATCTACGGTAACTTAAAGTTGGGTGTACACTTGAAAAATAATTCTTGGGTGGTTTTGGGATTGATGCAGTTAGTTGGGTGTTCGAACGATCCCAAATGAACGACCACGGGGAAAAGTTGGAGCAGGAAGCTAAAGAAATTTGTGAGGTTTATGAATTCAGTACAGTGACAAATGCACTACTAAAGCGGAAGTTCTAACGATTCTGTTCTATTTAAATGGATATAAAGATGAAACGTGCTCAGATAGGACAATCGTCGAAAATGTCTATAAAATCAAGGAAGTCAGACCGGCGTTAGAGCACCTATTCCATTACAGAAGAACTGAAGAATAGCCAGAAAACCATTTGAAACTATTTCTTTAAGTCTGATCTAAAAAAGAGCTCGATGTAGCTCGATCAGCCCAGTTATTGGGAAGATAAATTCCTCAAAGCAACCGCAAGAACAGAGTCGTGTACAATAAATACTCAAAGTGTTCGTTCTCTCCAAACACACCGATAGGGAATTCGTTTTTATAAAGTTTGTCTAATTTTTTAAGCAGAAATTTTCATTTGAGCCACCCTGTATATGTGCTAGTTAATACACAGTCGCATAGTAGTTAAATCTCTTGGCTTGAACATGCAATGCTCAAAAACGTAAAAGGATGAATTGACGCTCTCAAAGGCAGGAGCGTGTGGTTGGGGAGGTAGCATTAAACAATTGAGTAAGTGTAAGAAAATTCAAAGTTGGAGCTTTTCAAGTATGCGACAGAATTTTGCGAAGCTTGGCAAAGCGCCCAATAATGCCATTCAATTGGTTTATTGTTGCATTAAAAGCGCGATTATGCTATTTGTGCATGAGTGAGAATGTGTGTGTGTGTATGTGCGCGCACGTAGTGGATAAACTGAAGTGAGTAGGCTACTTGAATGTCGCAAGTGCTTGTGAATTGGTTCGGAAATTGTCACCAAGTACAGTACGCGGCTGTGAAGTTTGAAGTGCTACGTGCAATAAAGAGATTATGAATTAAACAATTTTTTTCGGCTCTCTTATTCTCGAAAATATAAAATTTACCATTGAATTTAAGTGCCACTATTCACTATTTTTTTACTATATATTCTATGAGCAAATTCTTCTCCATCGCATTGTTTGAGTCTATGACCGACCAAATGATTCAATTTTTCTGCCAGTCCTATTTTGTGGTAATAACTGATGGGGAGTTTATCTGCGTGAAGCCTTGCCTATCAGATATAATCCCATACTAATACGACTCCTCATAAAAAATATCTGCCGTTCGGCTTAAATTTGTATGCAGGTCCCTCTATTTATGGAACAATACCAAGACGCGCAACACAAATTGGAGAAAAAGCTCGGCCAAACACCTAACAGAAGCATACGCGCCAATTATTATTATGTTTTTAGTACGACTCTATTAGTTCAACGATTTAAAATTTGTTTAATCTTTCACAAAGTATGCTAGTAAACCCCTCAGGATCTTATTTGCCAGATAACCCTTAAGGGGCTTAAATAAGGGGAGATATAGACCCTCCTTTCTAATAAAACCATCCAAATTTCAAATGTACATAAAAAATATAAATTAGAGTGAGATTATAACAATTTCACGATTTTTAATTCGAGTTTGCAGACAAATTTGTGGCATGCCGTTTTATGGCCTCTAAATTTTAATAAAGAAAAGTTTGAAGTTTTTACAAATCGTGTTAGATTAGGTTAGGTGGAAATGGTTGCCGGCGAAAGCTGAGTAGGGAAGGAGAAGGTGCTGAGATGATTCCAACTCATCCTCCATGCAACTGATGCAAAAAGGACTCAAATTAAGGCGGAGTCTCACAGCATGCATACCTCTCGGCCAATGTAAGGACACTTAAGAAATTCGAGAGCTTGGATTTTGTTAACCTCAGACGTTCTCTCGAGTGCCTCCGATCCATACGGAACCCGAAAGATTTCGCAACCTTACAAATTGTGCGCATTGCCAGTTCTCACTGAGTTGACGCGGAGATCCGAATCCTTTTCCGCGGTAAAACTATCGCGCAGGGCCCCCGTCTGGCCAGCTCAACCGCCTCGCAGTTTCCTATGACCTATGGCGGTTTCCTACGAACTAGTATGCAGATGACCTTTGTATCAAAGAACTCGAATGCGTTCGCAAGTGAAGTCAGGCATTCCCCAACCCTGCGCCTTTACAAAACGCACTGCTGTTTCGTCTTGGATAAGTTCGTTCAATTCCGAGTTGTACCTAATTTTGTAGCTGCCATCTTCATTTTTAATGGGTCCGAACACTCTCCTTAAAAAATCCCTTTCGAAGTTAGCAATAAGCGCACTGTCATTAATTTTCATAGTCCGCACCTCGCAACCATATGTCGAAATCGGTCGTATAAGAGTTTTATACATGGTCAGCTTTGTAGATCTAGATAAAAGACCAGACCTGAACAAACTAAGGTGTGACGGCATTGACGCGATCTTTGGTTACGGGTGTTGAGTTACCGCTACAAGTGAACATAACACCTAGATATTTAAATTGTTGCACCGCTTCAAAAGTATATGCACCTACTCAAGTAACTTATACTTCTTTAATTGCCACTACCTCCACTTGGCATACATTGCAGAGGTCCGGTAACTTGAACTTGAGTTAAATCCGTCACCCTCAGTAACAGACAATAATCCTCAATGCAAAGTGAAACTTAATGCTAAGAGCAGGCTAGAGCACCTTCCATGGAACTACCCTGCATTGTGCAGATCACGAGCTCTTAATGCCGCATTTTTCCCCTTCATTGAAGACGAGAAGATCAGCCATTCACTTAAGCTCGCAGAACAATATATCGCGATTAGAATCTAAGGCACACACTTTCATACAATCTTTTGTCAAACCTTGTGGTCCAGTTTTCGCTTTGGAATGTAAAATCAGATTTAATTAGTTAAGTTAACTTAGCAAGCAATGCTCGTCCCGGGTTTTGTAGATGGTGATGCATCTCCTGGCAAGCCAGAGTCTCGCGTTAGCAAACACTATTCATCAACTCAAAAGAGTTGAAATTTCTTCGTTGATGCTAACCGAGAGTTATTTGTCGGTTAAACTAAATGCAAAAACGTTGCTGTTGGTCGCTTGGATTCGTACTAGCATAGACGCTTACACCCTTTTTGGGTATTTGACCGAGCTCCTCCTCCTATTTGTGGTGTGCGGCTTGATATTTTTATGCAAATGAAAGGACCCACCGTTTTATGCCGACTCCGAACGGCAAATCGTTTTTTATGAGGAGCTTTTTCATGGCAGAAATATACTCGGAGGTTTGCCATTGCCTATCGAGGGGCGACCCCTATTAGAAAAAACTTGGTGTTTTACGGAATTGGGAACCCATGTTCTCTCCGAGTTCCGAATTATAATCACGCACCAACCCATTTGGCTACGGCGGCCGCATAGAATTGTTCAATAAAAAAAATTATTCTGCTTTTTTAGACTTATACGCTTTTATCGTGAATTCTGTGCGAACAAATCATGCACGTAATTTTTTAAACTTTTTGTTTAGTAATGTTTTTTCTTGCACGCCATTCACAATAAAGCAGATGGGATCTGTTAGAATAAAAAATAACAACACGACAAGAAATGTGTAAAATGTAATGTGAATATTTTTTTAGCTTCATATGAATATTTTTTAGCTTCATATGGAATTTTTTTTTTATTTTACCATAATTAAACTAATATTTTTTTAATATGCTTTGTAATCCCAATTTTAATGAAAATTTCTACACTTTTGCCACAGCTAAAATTTTGTTATACTTGCATGCAAAAATGCGAAAATAAATTACGTTTAATCAAACCAAATATGAAACTATGTTGAGAGTTTTTTGCCAACTCAGTTTTTACATTTTGTTAATCAAAATATGAATAAGCGCTAAACAAAAGAACAATGAAATGTTAGCCATAAATAACTTCAATAACAGTATACACTTTTTATGCAATCAGCTATTACAGAGTTTTTTCAGCTTTCAGCGTAAGAGAAAAAAATTAGAGAAACTAGTTTCCTGCTTTATGCTCTGAATATTGGGAATTTTTTTATAAAAATTTTCTGCAAATATTAAATTTAATATTACCATGCAACAAGCATAAATCACAAAATAAATGCGTCAGCATATTTAGCCAATCTAAAAATTTATTAAAAAATGCAGTTGCTGAGAAAACTTTTATGAATATTTTTTTGTTTCACTCTAAAGCGGGAAATGCATAATACTGACAAAATCTGACGTTGATTTGCTGAATTTGCGCACATTTTAATGTTGTTATTTTCATGCAACAACAACAACATGCACAACAATGTTGCCTGCATATGGGGCAAATAAAGCTGATATTTTTGCATTAGTTGGCGCCTGAATGGCAAATTATGTAGATTTATGCTGAATGAGTGATTTCATAGGAGTAGATGCAAAAAAGACAATGTAATCGTATTCAATAAGTGAAAAAAATGTTAATTAATAGTGTTGAATAGGCAAATTTATATGAATTAAACAATACAAATAAAATGAATTATGATTTGCTGAAATATCATTTTCGTATGACTCAGCCATTGCATTAGAGCCAGCTATGCTGAATACAAAATATAATTGGAAAACCGAAACGCTTCGGTGGCAAATTTGAGCAAAGTGAAAAAAAACTTTGATTAACTTGATTAAAGTAAATACCAGAAGCGTAAATTTAGCGAACCGGGTAATAACAAAGCATTCTGTAAAAATTATATTTATATCACTTTTCTACCTATTACCATTTTATTAAGAAAACATTATACGAGAAGTTTAGAACATAAGATAGAGAGACCCAAATCTGGTGCATATGGTGACTGAGGTATGATAAAGGTATTGTTTTTGGTCAAATAATCTCTCACAAGCAAAGATGAATGAGCAGACAGCATTACCATGATGCAGAGGCTATCAATTTTTTTCCACAATTCCGGGCGTTTTTTCGTATTGCTTCACGCAAACGGCGCATAATTTCAAAGTAATACTCTTTTTGTACCGTACGACCTTGTAGTAAGAACTCCTGATGCGCTACGCCGTGGTAATCGAAGAAAACAGTCAGCAAAACCTTGACATTTGATCGAACTTGGCATGCTTTTCTTGGTCTACGCTCTCCTGGACTCTTCCATTGGGGCGATTGGGCTTTGATTTCGATGTCATAACTAAACACCAGGATTCGTCACCAGTTATGACTCTTTTAAGCAAAACTGGATCGTCGTTGACATCATTCAACAACTCTTAAGCAATGCGTAAGCGACGTTGTTTTTGGACAAAATTCGGCAATTTTGAAACGAACTTCGCTGCCCAACGCTTCATGCCCAAAATTGCCTAAAAAATTGCATGGCATGAGCCAACTGATGTGCCGACGTCCTCAGCAACTTCTTTAATTATGATTCGACGAATCTCGTCAACAATTTTCTTCCCTTTATCAACATTTTCATCGGTTTTTGATGTGCTGGGGCGTCCAGAGCGAGCGTCGTCATTCACATCTTCTCGACCTTCTGTGAAAACTTGCAACACTTGTAAAGATTTTTCTCACTCAGAGTACTCTCACCGTATGCCACTGTTAACATTTCAAGTGTTCTAGAGAACTTAATTCCGTGTTTTACACAAAATTTTATGCAACTTCTTTGATCCATTTTTTGACGTGATAACGTCTTATAATTCGATTTAACAGGCTGCACTCACGAAAAAATGTGTCGTTACCTTGCTCATTGCCGTTACCTTGCTCATTAGTGTTACCTTGCTCATTGCCGTTACCTTGCTCATGTGTCGTTACCTTGCTCATTGCCGTTACCTTGCTCATGTGTCGTTACCTTGCTCATTGCCGTTACCTTGAATGAACTGCAAGCGAAAGCGCGGAACGAACGACAACGTTCGACATCTTGCTCTCTCCTACTTAAGTGAGCGTATATGTGTATGTATATGCGCATATGTACATATATAAATTCACGTATTTGTATTTGCATATGCCTTCTTATTGATTATTATTAATTTGATTTACTTGAAGAATTTAAAATAAAACCAAGTTTGTTAATAATACCTGTTGTTTTAATGTTATTATTTTTTTTTGATGGATAACGTCTTATAATTCTATGCATGTTATGTTATGTTATGTTATGTTATGTTATGATATGTTATGTTATGTTATGTTATGTTATGTTATGTTATGTTATGTTATGTTATGTTATGTTATGTTATGTTATGTTATGTTATGTTATGTTATGTTATGTTATGTTATGTTATGTTATGTTATGTTATGTTAGTTATGTTATGTTATGTTATGTTATGTTATGTTATGTTATGTTATGTTATGTTATCTTATGTTATGTTATGTTATGTTATGTTATGTTATGTTATGTTATGTTATGTTATGTTATGTTATGTTATGTTATGTTATGTTATGTTATGTTATGTTATGTTATGTTATGTTATGTTATGTTATGTTATGTTATGTTATGTTATGTTATGTTATATTATGTTATGTTATGTTATGTTATGTTTTCTTATGTTATGTTATGTTATGTTATGTTATGTTATGTTATGTTATGTTATGTTATGTTATGTTATGTTATGTTATGTTATGTTATGTTATGTTATGTTATGTTATGTTATGTTATGTTATGTTATGTTATGTTTTGTTATGTTATGTTATGTTATGTTATGTTATGTTATGTTAGAGTATATTATGTTATGTTAATGTTAGCTCATTCTCTATATCCATACAAAATATCTATCAAACAAATAAAATTAAAATTTTCTTTTGAACAATGCAACCATTCAATCAGTATTTTCTTATGACGTTATCACGTTAAACTATCGTCAGTAAACCGACTTTACAGACAAACTCTTTTTCGACAGCAGAAAAGCACCGAACACGCAAATCACTTGCCTTATTTATGCCTGTTACAAACAAACAAAATATGCTATATTGCTAAAGCCGTGAATATATCTTCGAGTCGAGTGCACCAACATAAAAATAATAGTAATAATCGAAAGTCGAAGGTAGGTAGACCGCGAAATTTGAAAATTAACCTTATTTTTTGAACACACCTCGTGCAGGGAGTGCATCCGTACTTCCCTGGCAAGGTGTTTCGATTGACTTCTGAATATGAGATAGGTAGTATACATACAAGTATAGTCTGGAATTACCTAGATGGAACACGTGGAGCTTTCAGTTGATCAACTTTGATCATTTAGATTTAGTTACTTGATTCAAAGTCACCCTCACTATTACTTTCGAATACCAAAAACACACAGAAAATTACCACCCAGCCAATATATTTTCGAATTATTTTATTGAACAAATTATCATATTAATCCTATGCAATCCGCTTTAGAGTTGATAATATATTCACATCAAATACATTATAAATTTAAAAAATATCATTAAGTTAAATGCCATTCAATGGAATGAAAACATCCTTTTCTCGCTAATCCCGCTCAATTATCGGCAACATTTGCGTGGAAATCCACTTTCAAAATGGCATCATTAACATATTTCCCATTTGGATGATCAAACAAAAAACGAAAGTTGCAGTCGGAAATTGCACACAATAATCGAAAGGAAACGCATTAAAATCGATGAGCGTCCGCTGTCTATGCAACCTTCCCGCACCAGCACCGCGCAAGAAAATGGATTTTGTTGCTTAAGCGTAGCGAAAAAGTTGTTTTTGCTAAATAAATAGTTGCCTTGCACTTTTTCGTTGCGCGTTAAAGAAACAACAAAGTATGAAAAGTTCCTTGTTTTTACTTTTGCCAATCCCTGCTTTACTCCTTCTCAGCCACGCTCAGCTCCACTAAGTTAGCCTGCAATTATTCCACTCCTCCTCATTCTCTTTTCTCGCTGAAGATGTATTCAAGTTCCGAACTGTAAACAGTTTTAATGACGCAAACAATAAGGCGGCGGCATCATCAACAAAGTCCAGATTTTATTTTACCCCTGCCAACCTTTGTTGTGCTCGCTTAATGTCCTACTACACTTTTCGCTAAACTTATGCTTTTTCTGTTTACTCTACTTGTTACTGTTATAACTGTGCTACCCTGAACTTGTTCGCTGATTTTATTGTTGTTTTTGTTGTTGCTTGATTTCTTATTTGTTTTGGATGCGATTGCTCAATACACTCGCTCCGCAGTGCGCGCTTTGTGCGACTCTCAAGGAGATGGTGCACTGGCAGCAGCTGAGACAGTCATGGCTACAGATAGGCAAAAGTGCAAAAAAGCAAGCTTAAGTACCATTAAGTTAGCGCTCCGGCAAGGCGAGCGGTGTGGGCGTGTGGTAATGAGTTCGTAATGCGTGTGTCGAAACAGAATCGTAGTATACTCGTATACATACATAAATGTGTTAGTGAGTAGTTTGATAAAATTTTCCAAAACTCATCGCCTGTGTCTATGAAAAATGAATGGCAAACGCTTAAGTGAAGTGAAAATCTGAAATTTGAAAACTTTTGACTTTGTTGACTATTAAATTGCTTCCTTGTTTTTGTGCGGCCGAGTGAACTAAAGCAAATGTCTGCGTGTATGGGTGAGTTCATATTCTTATGCGTGCATTTGACTGTGTTTATTTCTATATTTACTACGTTGCTAGTTGTTGTTACACGTAACGGTACACAATTCGAAGTACTTGTACACTTTAAAGACGAGAGTGCATAATTAAGCTGCATGCATGGGTGGATAAGTGATATTAATAGTAATTATAAATTTTTAGTAATGCAAAATATTCATAAATTTGATATCAGTCTAAGTAAATTTTACTCTAAATATAATTGAATGAGGTCTTTTTCGAACCGCGATATTCTCCGAACTTATTTATGGATATCTCACCGAGCTTAGTTCAAACAGTAGAAGAAGACAAATTTTGACAGAAACTCATCTCTAGTGATAAATTCAGGTTTTGAGTTTATTGCATTGTATTTTATACGAAGGTAGACATCAAAGTGAAGCATTTGATTTGCTGCTTACCAGTAAAATATATTTTAAAGGAGTATAAAATTAGTATGCCAGAAAATGATATTCAATGAGCTGACAGTAGGAGGAACAGCTTGGCCAAATATGCAAAAAGGGAGTACGCGCTATGTATATAGGTATATATACATACCTAAGTGTGTTTCACATTTAACTTCAGCCCATTCGAATTAATTACATTTTATCTCCTCCCCTTACATTTAATTTCTCTTCTTATAAAAAAATATTATTCATTCAAATTTTCTACTACCCTCATCATTTCTCAAAGTGTAATGGATTTAAGTTCACTTTGCTGGTAGCAAACACCACAGCGTATACTTAACATTTTTCTTTGAGCTCTTTGCACAAATTCACTTCGACTCACTTTGGTTCGGTTCACTTCGTAGAACTGTTTGTTGAGTAGTTTCGCTGCCTTTTGGTCAAATTGAAAAGTTTACGCATTTCCAACTACTCAAAAACAGTAGCAGTAGCAGTACCAGCACCAGCAGCAAAAGCAACAACAACAATAATAGAAGCTGAGACAATAGCTGAGCACAGATAAACTTTCGCAGCACCAATAACAACAACTGCGCAAACTATATGTACATGTAGTACAACCAACAACATCTGCTGACTACCAACTTACGAATTACAAATACACAAACAAGCAAGGAATAGTGAAAGGAACAGCGGCTTATATGTAGCACTGCCGCTGGCTAGGCAACTGATAGCAAAGGTGGTGGTATTGGTAGCATTAGCGATAGTGGTAGTGGCGGTGGCGGTGGCGTTCCCATCACCATATTTCCATGGCCATGTGGCAAACAAATGGAAACAAGCAGTTTCAACCATAAAATGCTAGATTTATTGAGTGGAGCTTGTGGCTGCAATGGGGGTGCACGTCTCCGTTTCAAGCTCCCATAGAACTTTAAGCACTTTATCGTCTTAGTACTACAACAACTAATACAACAATAGCAAAGAAGCAGCTACATGAAAAAGTAGTAAGATGTATGCGGAAATAAAATAAAGTGAAATAAAAATTGTGAAATGTGAAGGAAAAACTTTTGAATTGCACAAAAGCACAAACACACACACTCACACACATACATATGTGCATGTACACTTATACAAGCAGAGTATATTGCAAGTTGCAAGTCACTTGGATATAAACTGCAAAGAAAACTAAATCTGCTCAATATAATGTGGCGTACAAAATTGTTGGACTTTAGTGGCTAAAAGAGTAAACTGTCTATCTTGATAAGTGTGTGTAAAGCTGGCGTGCAAGTGTTTGCATTTGTAAGTGTGTTTGCGCTTTTATTCCCTGCTTCTGTTTCGTATTTGTCTTTAAAATATGAACTGCTAAAACGCAGCTGATCAATATTAATCTTTGCTTGTATAGAATTTTGTAGGATATGAGGGTCGTACAACAATGTCAACAATAATTTCTATGCGACCATTTGCTGCGGAGAAAAATCGGTATGTGAAAAATATAAAAATCGTCGGCACCAGCAACTTTGTACATAAGTTGTAGATTGCCAGTCGATCAAACTGATAGTCAAAAAATAAGAAAAGCGTTGTAAAGTGGTAGCAAAAGGTAAGGTTTGAAAGTAAAACTTCGCCAGATCTCTGTATTGAAATTTACAGTTATTGAAATTTACCTATACTGTCCGCCTATGGAACAAACTAGCCGTTAAGCTTAAAGCTACTAAATTCACATTGCACTTATAAATAGGATTACTAAAATTCCCTTGCTGAATAATGCATCATAGTTTACTTTTAATCCCCCGCGGCCGCCGTAGCCGAATGGGTTGGTGCGTGATCACCATTCGGAATTCACTGAGAGGTCGTTGGTTCGAATCTCGGTGAAAGCAAAATTAATAAAAACATTTTTCTAATAGCGGTCGCCCCTCGGCAGGCAATGGCAAACCTCCGAGTGTATTTCTGCCATGAAAAAGCTCCTCATAAAAATATTTGCCGTTCGGAGTCGGCTTGAAACTGTAGGTCCCTCCATTTGTGGACCAACATCAAGACGCACACCACAAATAGTTTACTTTTAATTTAATAAATTTTAGATATTAAGGGGAACCGGTGGTCTAGAAATTTCAAAAAATCGATTTACTGTTTTTTCAATATTTCGAAAGTGTAGTATCTTAAGAATGTACTGTGAAATTTTCATGCGGAAATTGCCAATATTATAGCTACCACAGCCCATTTACTAGGTAGAGAGCGGTCCGCGCTCCTGTACCTCAAACTTTAAACTACAATAATTTATCTCGAAACGACTTTTTTAGGCCTGGTGTTGTCAAAAAAAAAAAACTATTCAATCGAATCGTCTGAAAATTCAACCTGTTGTTTAGAACGTCAATGGCTACGGCCCGTACTAGAATCATATTTTTATTTCAATTATTTCGTATTTTTTTGATTAAAAAAGTGAAAAAAGACCGGAGCAATTAAATCGGTCGCATTTCACCATTGTAATAAATAATCGTAATCACCAAAGCTGCATAAAAGGAAATTCAAATTCTGTATTAGTTGTGCAGGTAATGAACTGTTTAAAACCACTTCTGGTAATTAAGCATGCAAATAGAGGTTGCTCATACGCAGTGTTGCTCCAGCAGCTGTTAAATGAGTTAAACTTTTGCTATACGCAAAACACATATTCCCGTATATATGCTTATGTTAGTATGCCAGCTTCATATTAGGGCTTTCAGGTTGTTATACTGAGTTTCAAGGATGGTTGAAAATCTTCGCTATGCTTGCTTCTTAAAGAGACGCGGTGATCCAAAACGTGAAGTCAAAAAATTTGAATAAATATAATTATTAAAAATATAAAAAAGTACAAACATATTTTCATAATAATCAAACAAATTTTTTTTAATTAAAAAATTAAGTTGAAGCTGGATACCTCAAAATAAGGGTATTTTGATAAGAAATACATAAATAAGCAAAAAAAGCTTCCATTTTAAGCATAGCTATCGCAGGAGGAAGAAAAAATGAAAACAAAATTATTTGATAAAATAGGGAATTTTGAGACATTGAATGATTTTTTAATACATTTTTTTATAAAAAAAAAAAACCTTAAGGCATACAAAAGCATGTCCGACCCTCATGCAATTAAACTAAAAAGGAAAAGAACCATTAATGCCAACATACAATACGTTGGAGATATACCATATGTGAAAACATAGCAAAAAAATCTGAAGTCGAATCTAAATATAAGGAATAACATAATCATATCGAAAATTCGACTTTTTTCTTGAAGAAACTTTGATTAGTCTTGAAAAAAATGGAAGCTTTAATTATGTAATTATATTGATTGTACGGGTTATGCTAAGGCTTTCATGTATTGCGACCAGATTGATCTTTAGTGCGCCCCTGTGCTTCGTTTTAATTATTTAGTATTGCGAGGAATCAAACCAGCTTCTTAGCAGGCAGCATTTGTAAGTCTTCATCCTCTAGGTAGGTACGAGCTAACGATTCTGTGCCTCTGTGACCTAATGCTTCACAGTTGGTGATTACGAGTTCCATGGACTCCTCTTAATCACAGCACAACCGGCATAAACTAGGTCAAGATAGTCGTATTGTATTGAAATGTTTGTTGCAGGCAAAGTGGCCTGCGAATGCTGCACAGGCCTTTTTTGTCTAGGGTTAGAGTTAATTATACAAATTTTCCAACCATTAGCTATCTGAGCTACGAGTATTCCATCTCAGCTGATTCAAATATTTTGGACATGGTCTGCTATTTTTCTAAAAATTAGTTTATGTGTAGACTTTGGTATAAATAGTATTAAACTGAATAAATTTTTCAAAATAAATTTAATAATTTTGACAATTATTCAATGTACCATAAAATGGTACGCGATTGTTTAAAGCCAAATATCTGCGATTCTTTTTAACATTTTTATTAAGCAAACTTCTTTAAAAGTTTTTTTTGGAAGAAAATTAACTTTTGTTTTTAATTTAATGCTAAAGAAATTTTTATTTTTTCCTCAAAATTTTCCGGAAAAGATATTAATTTTTTTCAAAATTTTTTGCAAAAAATTTTTTTCGGAAAAAAATTTAAATTTTGTAAAAATTTAATGTTATTGAGAAAGACAAATATCTGCATTCCCCTATAACATTTTTATAATTTTATTTTTAGTTTTTAGGACACGTCTTGGAAGAAAACTTTTTTTTTTGTTTTTAATTTCATGCTATAGAAAATTTAATATTTTTTAAAACTTTTGCCCAAAAAAATTTTATATTTTTGTTAAAAATTTTTGGGAAGGAATTTTTTCGGAAGAAAATTTTTTTTTTTTTTTTAATTTAAGCTATTGACAATTACATTTTTTTCTAATTTAACGTTTTCGAGAATTTTTTTTCAAAATTTTTTGAAAAAAAATTGTTTACATAATATTTTTGTAAAAAACTTTATTTTTGGTATTGCGAAAAATTTCCCCGCACATTCTTTCTCTTCTTTCATCCAAAGCTGAAACTAAGCCCATTAATCCGTGAAAGTTTCATAGTGAGATTCCACTAACTTTTCGAGTTATGTTCAAATACTTACCGCGAAAAGCTTTTCAATCTTTCTGCTGAAGACTACAAATAAACCAATTTTCAGAAAAGTTCAAAATACTTGGATCACTTGGAATCGCTCATCTGCTGGAGGAGTTGTAGAACACTGCACTTTATGTACCCAAAAAATGATTACTAAGGTTTACTTTAAGAAAATGGTTTTCTTAGATTCAGTGTGAGTCTAGCAGTGGCGGAAATATTTTTAAATACCATTTAATTTCATATGAATTGCAAATTTTGTGCCGAAAATGTTTCGACTTGAATTGACAGAATTCATTAGTCATGGGGCTTATTTTCAGCGTGGTTGAAGTGTCTTTCAAATGAGCTTTTTTTTATTATTTCATTTACAATACTTTTCGCTTGTAACTCTGGCACCCGCATGTCAAATTAAATATAAGCATAAATACATATGCACTTCCAAGTATTAAAATACACATTTTCTTTATTTACTTCATTCATTTTCTGTGCTTTTGTGTTTATTATTTATTCCTGTTTTTCAGTGAACAATAAAATTATGAAATCTAAATGAAGTTGGCATGTGAAATGTGCACAAATGTGGTTTTTGCGCATCAAAATGACGAAGCACAAGGGTAGCATTTGGGTGGAATTCAAAATCCACAAATACGCATATTCATACACACACATGTATGTATGTGTACTTGCATATGTATATACTCATTTACGCAAACACAAGTATGCCTGCTCCAGTTGAATTGGCATATTAGTAGCTTTGGCAAGTGGCGCTTAAGCGATGAAAAATTCACTCGGCATACAAACGACGCAATTTTCGTAAAAGTACTTAGTGGAAGTGGTGAGAGCGAAGAGAGAGAGAGGGGGAGAACGCGGAAATGAGCGATGCTGTAAGTGGCTTTTGTGCTTTCATTAACCTCTTGAACTCGCACACGCACGCACACACACACACACTAGCGCAATTACAATCATTTGTTTTACAAAGTTTCCCCAATTTGAAGTTGAATTTTAGGTTTCATAAAATATTTATACCAAAGTATACTCGTACACGATGGAAATTATAATAATTAACATGCACAAAGGCTGTTGCAAACTATGCCTGCCTACTAACGAAAACTCCTAAGTGGGTTGCTGTTACTGATACAAGCACGCGAAGGCTTTTTAATTTAAATACGTACAATTATACGTTGGATGTTACTGGCAGGCGAGAATCGTAGGACGATTGGGTTATGCGAGTTGCGTAAGCCGTCGTGTGGTGTATTTGAAGCTACTTCGCGATGTAAAGAGGAGCGCAATTTTCCCAAAATCCAATGCGTAACTGTCAATAAGTCCACACAAAAAAAAATCAGTGAGTGCAACAATTTGATGGTACTTGTCTGGGGGTGGAATGATTCCAACTCTGGATGAAAGATCTAGACCCATATAGCAAAACCTTAAAATCGCTTTGTACCCTTCGGTACAATTTTTTGCTATGGCCAATTTAATGGCAATATTTTGATAACGGTTTTTAGAAAAAGGGGGGAAAAATAATTAAAAAACATATCGCAGAGAAATATATTGGTAGTGGGCATATAGTAAATTTTACAAGGAATGATTTTGTAGAACATTTTCACCTATTAGTTCTCTCCCGAAAGTTTCGTTTTTGGCCCTAATAAAATGGCACTTTAAAGATCGCTGGAGGGTTAACATGTTCTAGAGAATTATTTGTCATAAAATTTCACTACGGGTCTCCTCAGACAAAATCTCTGTAGAAATAATTTGTAAGTCCACAGAAAAATAAAAAAAAGATAAACCTTCATACCTCCTTCTTTCTTAACATCTAAGAAAACAGAGAGTGTTCCGAAATACGGATCCGAAAGTAATTTTAATTTTGAGGTTTTAAGGGAGTTCTTTCATAAACTGCAAAAAATTTACCTTTTCCAGAAAGCCTTTGGTTTATTGAGCGTCAATCCGTCAATGCTCATTTATGGAAGCATTTAAGAGTATTTTTCGCCTTCATCTAACGACACCTAAAAAAGATCCTGCCAAGTCGATTTTATATGCACAAATTCAAGTTAATCTGTGAGCCGTTATTCCTAAAAGAGTATTTTACATTTAATACTTTTGCTTAGTCCGGGAAGTATTAACCTTGAAAGTAATAGAGGAATCTTTATTTTACATAGACCTCCGATTGGTTTTTTCTAATAGGCACAATTCTGGTCCCACTTGAAGTAGTGCAAAAGAGTGCTTGCTAAGTAATGCAGTTTTTCACTACATAGAGAGAAATTGGCTGCCACAAAGAAATAGGTTTTTGCATGACTACCATCGAAAAACCCACAGTGGGCATGAAACAGTAAAGGAGGAAAAGTTTCTTCTCCCAATAATGGTCGCCTCTCGGCAGCCATGGGAAAGCTTCTCATAAAAAAAATTCTTAGCACTGATTGTGGTTTATGTTGATGTTGTTTTTGTTGTTGAGATGGTTGAACATTTCCACTGAAATACTCCTAATTAGTGACCAGCACCGTTTTACTATCACTATCTCATGTGATGATGTATTTTTTTTTTTTCCACGTCAGATCCATTTAGTGAGGTCCAAGTATAACAGCAAATCCTTTATCTCGATGTCTGAGATCTCCTTAATTTGCTGTAGGAAAGGATCGAAGGATCGGAGTCGTGCCTTGGCAACTCCCGGACATTCACATAAATAGTGGAAAAGACTTTCCTTCGCCCCTTCCGCTTGACAGCTTCTGCAGATAGGATTGAAAGGTAGATTTAGTCTAGCTGCATGATCCCCTACTTTCCAATGACCTGTAAGGGTTGCAGTGATGCGTGAATGTTTGGCCGAGAACATCCTAGCAGGTCATTCGTCCTTTGGATTTTGTATGACGGCCATGTGTTTTTTGTTGTAATACATGTAAGTATTTGCTTCCATCTTCTTTCGGCTAAAGCATGATAGTGTGAAGCAATGGATGCTTTTAGTGTGTTCAGTGGGGTGGAGACTGCCACCGCCTCTGCTATGTCTAGTTTCGAACCTTTTCTTGCTAGCTCATCCGCTATCTCATTGCCCCGTATATTCCTATGACCGGGAACCCATATCAGAGTAATTTCAAGCCAATGGCTCAGCAGTTCCAGCTCCTCTCTACACTGTAAGACCAGTTTGGATGAAATGTAGTTGGAGTCTAAGGTCTTAATAGCTGCTTGACTGTCTGAGAAGGTAGCTACTCTTGCACCAACTTCCTTGTAGAGCTCTAGAGATTTGCATGCTTCTCTGATCGCTAAAAGTTCTGCCTAGAACACGGTGGCATAATCAGGAAGTGTGGTTTATAATAAATAGCTTTATTAAAATCTCCTCAAAGTTTTTAACTCAATTATTGGAGTTTGAGGAATTTAAACTGGATACTACTTTTCGGAATTCAGAGAGAACGTAGGTTCAAATCTCGGTGAAAGACCAAAATGAAGGAAAAGTTTTTTCTAATAGCGATCAGTCCTCGGCAGGCAATGACAAACCTCCGAGTGTATTTCTGACATGAAAAAGATCCTCATAAAAAACGATTTGCCGTTCGGAGTTGGCTTAAAACTGTAGGCCCCTCCATTTGTGGAATAACATCAAGCCGCACACCACAAATAGGAGGAGGAGCTTGGCGAAGCAGCAAAAACGGGTGTATGTGCCAATTATATATAGACAAGTGTATATATACATATATATATATATATAACGAAAATAATGCCGTAATAAAGCAAAACGCTAATAAAACAGGCAAATTCAAACATCAAAAAGATAACAAATTTTAATTTAATATTTTTTTTCTACTTAATCAATAAAACATAGAGAGACAAAAAATTTTAAGGCCAAAGAAAAGTCAAAATATCAAAGTGGAAATATGCAAATAATGACAAAATAATTTGCTTACTTTGTGTAAGTCTTGCATTAATGAAAAGTCTAATCTGCGACCAAAAGCAAAAAACTAAAGTTTAAGCAAATTTAGTCAAACGATTCCATGTAATATTTAAAATATTTTCATTTGCTGTGGAATCGCTGAGAATTTAAGTGCAATTTATTTATTTTCTTTCTACATACAATGGCATGCGAGTAAATAATATTAACAATGGCAAAGTGATTTCCATAAAAATTGCACCCCTTAATGCCAAATACGCTTTTCAGGAAAAATTAGTTCTGACTTGCTTTGCGAGTTCTTTTATCTTTTACAAATATTTTTTTTTAATTTTATTTTTATTTTTTTGTTGTTTTGCAAAGTTGCATTTATTGTTATATTTTTATAACTTTTTTGTTAAAAATGCGCAGTCCTTACTTCCGGGAACCACTTTTCCATGTTGTTTCGAAATAAACTTTTATGATTTGCAGCTGAGCTGTGAGCGCCAAGGCAACCAGAATGAATGGGAAAATGAAAATATGAAAGCAGGCGGGCTGTTAAAGAATTTCCCAGAAAATGTATGTAAGTATGTATTTATGAAATGTATTTGTGAAAATGCTGCGTACTTTGATATTAAAATATGTGAGCGTATAGTATGTGGAGTTAAAAGTGCTTGCAGAAAAGCGAAAATAAAACAAGCATTCGCATGCCTGTGCTAAATAAATACATACACGCATACATGTGTAGCTACACACATACATACATACATCTAGGCAAGAGAAATATTTATATTTACATTTTTGCTTAAAGTTATAAGTGAAGACAAATAAGTGTAAATATTGCACATGCGTGTATTTGTATGTGTGTTGTATAAGTATATATGCATATGTATTGGTTATGAGCATACGAAAGTACTTCCTCTTCCGAAAGCAAACATGAACGTGGGTGTTCTTTCATTCTAAGATAAAAACTTAAAGCACATATTTATGCCAATATGTTTGTATGTATATGCGTATGTGTGCATGTCTTTATTTGTATACACTGCTTACTCTAGTATCTGTTGGCACTTCTTTGTTTGCATATTTGTAATGGCTAAGTGCCGTTTTAACTTAATTTCCTCGACACTTTTCTCAACAATCGCTGTCAACATATCGCAATAATGTTAAAAGTGTCAACATATTTGAAGTTAAAACAAAAAGCAACAATGACATTTACAAATAAAAACCAACTTAAGTACATTGAAGTTTTAAGCAAAAAAACAGAAAGAAAATACTTTATACGAAGCATTTGGGCTGCTCTGGAATACTTTCGCGTCCTCCAGCACAAAATTTTATTTGCGGTACTTGAAAGTATTTGTTCATACAAAATTTGTTACGCAATTTATTTGCATAACAGTGTTTTTACCATAAGCATTAAGCTAGAAATAATGCCTAAAGTCACTGCGAAGTATTCTGTAAAGCGAGCGCCCGCTTTTTATACGCCGCCACAAGAGATAATAAAAACAAAGCAAGGTGGAGCAAGACACCGGCATAAACAGAGTCAGTTGCATACATATTTACGTACTTGTTCTTGTAAGAACTCTTATCTTCATTTTATTATTAGATTTTTTTCTTCAGAGCACTTCAGACGCACTACAATGTAAACAATTAATTTTGTCACCAAACACCCATTTCAAAGCAAAAAATGGCAAAAACCAAAAAAAGTAACTTAAAGATATATTTATTTTTTTTTTTTTTTTTATTTATTAAAAGAGTAATAAGTATAAAAAACTATTCCACTTAAAGAGCTAAAGCATTGGCTACTATGGCCTTCGGCTATTAGTATAATAAAAATGACACCGTGGCTTATAGCCTTAACTTACATCTAGATACAAATCTTATTTCAATTACATACCGTTGTCTGTTTGAGGAGTTCCGATGGTTTGATGCTTGAGAAAAAGGATGTTCTGATATTTTGTAGGGAAGGACAAGTATCTATCAGATGAAGTGTTGTAAATTCGTTGGAGCCACAAAAAGGGCATGTAGGCTTCGGTGAACCGCTGAGCAGGTGGGCATGTGTCATGAGTGTGTGACCGACTCTCAGTCGAGTGAAGATTTTTGCTTGGTGACATAATGCAGATGGAGGGTAGATATTTTTTTCCCAAAGGGGTTAAAGTTTTTATAAGAATGTTGATAAATGTTCCATTTAGTTGCTGCGTTATTTGCGGCAAGTTCTTTCGCTAGTATCTTCATGTCATTGCAAGTGATATAGTCAAATGTGTGTAGAGGTTCCTTATTCGCCTCTTTCGCTCTCTTGTCAGCTTTTTCGTTACCATTTATCCCAGAGTGCCCAGGAATCCACATGCAAATTAAGTGCTTGCTACATTTCGGGGAGGCAAAGATTACTGCTTCAAGTAACGCAGCTACTTCAGCTGTAAATATTGAAGTGAATCTTGGCAAAATTCGGGCATAGATGGTAACACCTTCTGCGTTTGTCACTGCAAACGATGTGCAGATGTCGGTTTTTGATCCGTCGGTAAAAATGATCTCCCAATCTTTCTTTAATGTGGAAATGGTTTCGAGAAAAATCTGGTTGTATTCGTTTGTGTTAGTGGAATCTTTTAAATGTTTGGATAGATTGTTCAATATCATCGAGTTGGGAACGACCCACGGTGGATGTATTGCAGGTTCTACAAGTACTGGCTGAGCAATGATATCCAGTTTTTCGGCTTCTTTTAGAATGATGGAGATTGTTGATTCCCGGCTCTTTCTGTTTAATTTTTGTGTACTCGAGTTGATGTGTTTAAACAAAAGTCTGTTTCAACATTGAATTATCTTCAAAATACTTGTTGGCCACCCTTTCCGAGATGGTGGGAAGTCCAGCTTCCGCTAAGATAACGTTTAGGGGGGAAGTGGGGAAGGCTCTGATGTTTCTCCTGACTGCAGCGTGGTAAGGTGCTTCTAGGCGCTTTAGATGAGTTTTAGCGCAGTGTCCGTATATAACCAGTCCGAAGTCAATTTTAGATAAGATTAGAGATCTAGTGATACTTAATAATAATCTTGTATGTATCAAACAGTGCCAACGTATTCACAATGTTGCTTATAAGTTAGTCGCTTATCAAAGATAATGCCTAATATTTTAAGTGTGTTGGTGTGGGGGATTATGGTATTGGAGAAGGATATAGGTGGGAATATGCATTTATGCTTGCAACATATATGGAATGTATAACTTTTATTCATAGAAATACTGACTCCCGAAGCTTGTGACCAAGCTTCGAGGTCCGCAAGGATACCGCTAAATGTACTTTTAACTTCTGATAAATTTTTGGTATTTGAAAAAATTACTACATCATCTGCGTATATGAAGTGTTCGACATACAGATGTTTGGATATTACAGAGTTAACTTCATTAAAAGCTATGATGAACAAAATGACAGATAGAGGTGATCCTTGAGGAATACCATTAAAGAGGGGAAGGATTTGGGATTCATAGTTGTTAGCACGAATATAAAATTTGCGATTGCATAAGTACGATTTGATAGTATTATACATTTTTTCCCAGATCTTCCAGCGATTTAGCTAAAGATATAATAAAAATATCTCTAAAAGGACTTAAGTCACATGCCAATATTTTGAATCAGAATTTTCAGAAAAATCAGTTTTATACCTCACTCAATTTTGTTGTAATAAAGAGCATGTTTGATATGGCTAAAAATTCTAATTGGTTTTTGAATATATTTTTCTCCGACAGTGTTATGAATTTTTTCTAGAAAAAAAATTAAGCGATTATTTCAACTATTGATAAGCATAAGTTGAGTTGAGTTTCTTTTTTGAAACTAAGCGATGATCTCAAGTTCAGTTCAGCAGACTTTCAACATATTTAATCCAAAATATAGGGTTTTCCAATAACAGGTGTTAGGTGTTAAACAGGAGAGCTGATTAACGATATTTTATGTCCGCAATTGGATGGTACTTTCAACAAAGCGGCGCTACGTGCCGCACAAGCAACGAAACCTTTGATCTTTTACGGGAAAAGTTTCCGGACTGTGTTATCTCTCGAAGAGGTGCTCACAATTGGCCACCGAGATCTTGTGATTTAACACCTTGTCACTTTTTTCTTTGAGGCCACGTGAAAGAGAAGGTCTACGCCAACAGCCCAGGGTCTATTCAAGACCTCAAAGATGAAATCCGGTTATGGAAAATTTCATGAAATTTCATATAATGAAATAAACAGCCGATCACTTATATTAAGAAATAGCATTTTTCTTTGAATATCAAAATAATACCTTAATACCTTTCATTAAAACACCCTATATTATGCACCGGTAGCCTACGAAAAATGATAGCACATAACCACAAAGAGAATTCGCTGCCTTAGAACTATTCTGTGTATCTGGTGGCCTTATAACTGGATATTGTTCGTCGTGCTCCTCACTCGAAGTGGTCAAAGACCAACTGAAACTGAGATACGCGATCGAAAAGGAAATGAATTGTTCACACAATCCGTAAACGTCTTGCTAACATAAGCAGAATGTCATTCGACTGGCACCCGCAATGCGCTCGTCGTAGAGGACAACCAAAAAGAACATCGAGGCGAAGCCTATTTAAGGAAATCACAACTGTTGACGATTCGCACAACATGGCCACAGATAAAGTTGGAAGTTGCAAATCGACCCCGGTGAAATGCATTTGTTTCTACACTTTACGCCACCGGCTGAAGCTTTAGAAAATAATAATAATTTTTACAAGTTTTGACTACTTTGCTTCCTCCTTTTCTTTTGCAGGCTCATATTTTTTTTTTTTTTTTACTTTTTGTAAAAGCAATGCTTTTTGTCTAATCACGCCGAAGGAAGAAGTCTGTGCTCAAATAGATAACTATTTTGAAGAACTTGTGGAATGATACCTTTTCAAAGGCTTAGGAAAGTCGGAAAAGCGCTTGGAAACGGGTAAAGATTATGTTAAACAAAACGAGATTATATTAAAAATTAAAATCTAATGGAACCTTTTCTATAGACATGTATAGTACATCCTTGGAAATTAATGCAACTTATCAGACAAGTTCAGATTAGTACTGAATACCAAGACTCAAAAACATTAAAAAAAATTAATATACATTTTCTTAAATAAAGTGAATAATTCCACTGACAAGTACCAACAACGTGGAGTCACGTGCGAATATTCAGTTTAAATTTGCAAACAATTGTAAACAATCGCATGAATGAAGCCCGCTTTCAAATTCACTACATGCATATCAATACTAATACTACCACAGCGCTTGCTGATTATGCGAAAGCAGAAAACTAAGTACAAGACTTTCCAGATTTGCTTTTACAGTTATCTCAAACTGATTCACGTCTCAGTGAACCTTTCGATGCTGATACAATTTTAGTGCAATATCTTTTTATTGCATTCACTCGATTCCAGAAATATACAGTTATGCATTTTGAATGGTCTTTCGCATTAAACTCAATACAAACCAAAAAATAAAGCGAAATGATTTTCATAAATTAAATAAATATCGATTTTAAATTCAACAGGAAAAAAGTTTGAAAATAAAATTGTCAATAAAATAACTCTTCTCTAACTCACAATCACAAAACTCAATAGCAACATTAAAGTTAACTGAATCATACGTCACAAAAAAGAAGCAGCTCAACAAAACGAAGCTCAAAAAATCGAAACAGTCAGCTCACAAACGCATTTCAAAGTGGAACAACTGTTTTTATTGATGAGCTTATAAAATTTTATGTGTGCCATTTATGGCTGAACAGCGCAGAGAGAAAAAGTATTAAAAAATGGCAGGGAAGAAAATCCTGCAGATGCGCTGAAAGGCAAAACGAAAGCTGTCGTATAAATAGATAGTCAAGCAGAAAATATCAGCAAGGAAATTGAATAAAATATTTTTGAGGAAAAATGCGCCCAACTACGCGCTAGCGAAGCAGCAACAGCTGGACGCACACAGAGCAATAGAGGTAACAGTGGCCATAGCCATAGTTGAGAAAACCAGCTGCAACATTTAATGGCAGCAAACATCAAAAGCAGCAGCAGCAGCAGGAGCAACAGAAACAGAAAGAAAGACGATGGCGGTGGTTCCATTATTACAGTAGAGCAAAAATAATAAACAGTAGCGCAATATTGGCGCACACTATGGCACAGCCAGCCCACTCTCAACCGGCCACACACACACACGGTTGCACTCTCTATCAGCGGCGCAATTGTCAGCATTGCAATAATAATTTTTATTGCAAGTTTTTATGATTCGGAAGCCAACAACGTTTGAGCGCTCGACGACAGATATTTCCGGCACCCTACTAAACCCAGATGGAGGATTTCGCAAACAAGAAATGTAAGAGTGTTCCATCTGGACATGATTTAGAAGCAATAGCTGATATGCTCTTGATTTTGTACTGCATTACTACTCGTTCAGGGGGCACAAAGTAGGTAAGCGGGAGGAGCTGTTTTTAGTTGAACAATTTTAGAAATTTCGATTTCTGATAAAACTGAAATTGACCTACAAGCAAAATGTGGTGTAAAGGCAAATACTGAAGGCAGAGCCAAAGAAAGTGGAGTTCAAGACATTTGTTTATTTGTTTTATCGCAGACATCGATAGCAAGAGCAAGAGCTTGGATAAAACTGTGAGAATTATTTGCAAATTAAATATCATGTCAGAATAAATAATAATAAAAAAAAAAAAATTTCACAAAACATCAGGTTCAATATTTATTAACAGATAAAATAATATTTCTTTTGTTTTTTTTTTCAATTTTAATTTCATTAACTACTCTCTTTGGAACATTGTCCTTCAAGTGTAGTAATAATGTTTTATTTATTTATAAATATTCCATCTTATATTTCAATAATAATTCATTTCAATATGTAAATATATGAATAAGTAAATAAGTAAACAATAAACGTGTGGCAATAACAATGCTGTCTGCCCCAGCTAAAAAATTAATTAATAATTAAACTCTGCAATAAGAAATTCTCTATAGCGTAAGGCTTGTTATATAAAACAAATTAGTAATTTCCCATTGTGGCCATTAAGTATGTATAATTGTTATTAGTCCTTCATTATTCAATGAACAGTTTTCTGGGTGCATAACCATTACTTACTCAAGAACAAGAATAGCAGAATAGAAGATAACTGAAACTAAAGTTGAGAAATTTGCCTTTGAAGTATCAAAATAGTCTCATTTTTTAAGCAAAAAATTAAAAATTAGTTTATTGTAATGTAAAAAAATTGGCAAAATAATAGAAAAGTGGTTCAACAAAAAAACGCTGTTAAATATAAACGAAGTTACGCGAATTCCCTAGCTTATTCTGTCAAATTTACTGAAAGCCGTGCAGCAGTACCGCAATGTGCGCAACCTTCTCTCTTCCCTCAACCATGATTTAGAAGGATCTCCGGTGACTATGCTTCAAGTAATATTTCATTCATGATTAACCCTCGAGAACACGAGCCTCGTAAGATAGCACGGACTCTCGCGCATGAGCATTTTGCTCACTTCATGTAAGAATGTAACTTTTTAATGGATTATGATTTTTAAACATGTCCTTTTTAACATAGTTATAATACCAAGTAATTTTTTTTTGCAATTATGTGTTTATTTAAGCAATTCACCCTGTAAAATTATATAGATTTATTCAATCAAGACATAACCGAAAATTTTACATTCATACTTTAGTATATTAACAAAACAAACTCCTTGTAACAAAATAAATAAATAAAAGACAAGAATCAGTCTTCGGTAAGATTGACATTTACGTTGCTTTCGAAGCAAGATGGGCACATATACTTAACGTGTTCCGTGCGAAATAATTTTCCACATAAAGTGCAGCCTTCTTTCGAACGTATGTTTTTACTCCTGGGGCAAAGCTCGCAAAAGCCCGGTGGTATGTGTTGGCTTTCAGGTTCTTTTGCTGGTACAATGCGATCCATAGTATTTCTTAAATCACGAGGTAAAGTTTTTATGGCCTGCCGATTAGAAATATGTGGCTTTATTAGCTCCAGGGCAATTTCCTTTAGACACGTCCTCCTCTGGGTTAAATTTGCCAGTTTTGCCAGTAATGTCAATAAGCGTGAAAAAGAGGCGCATTGGCCACCTGCAGGTTATCCTGGAAACTGAATATGTGCCTTTCATTTGATTAACAGTGTCTACACCCCCTTTTGTCTGGTTGTAAAAGGTTATTACTTCGGGTTTGTTCTCAGATGTTTCATCGTTAGCTTGGCCATCGGCATGAAGTGATGATAGCATAAGTACAACTTTTTTCTTTTTTTTCACTGGAACGTTAGAGACAAGAACCTTGTTTTCGGCAAATGCAGTCATTGTATGTGGTTGCGGCCTTCCTTTTGCTGAAATAAATTGAGGTGGAATTTCCTTTTTATTTTTTCTTATTGTACCCACAATGGTCGTTTCTATATTGTTTGTATAGTTCATCTGCTAAAGGTATTGAAGTAAAATAATTATCCATGGTAATGTTTCTGCCACTATTCAAAATTGGGGCAGCAACCCTTTTCACAACCCGAGGTTTTCAACAAAAAAGATAAATCAAGAAATACTTACATTGTTTCTCGCGCAATGAGCAAAATGCCGCTCTTAAAAATCAATCGTCTGCCTACACGTCCGATCGTGCACTAATCGAAAGAAATGCTCGTCAAAGTACGATGCACAACTACTAGCGAAGGTACTCACCACAATTAGTGCCAGAATTACATAGAACATAAAAATTTCGCGAAATGAAAAATTGCTTGAGCAAAATGCTCCTAGCGCGTGTTCTCGAGGTTTAAGTGGGTTGGTGGAAGATTACTCTAAAAGTACATCAATGCTAGTTTGTCGAGAATTCTATGAGAATATAAATAAAGAAATACTCAGGACGCAAAGTCACGAAATCAGGTGCTTTAATTCCATCATCCTGCAAGAAGCACCGAGAGATTATTAACTCCTCAAACACACAGTTTTTAGCCTGCTTGCCCATTGTATTTAATGACCTGGAAAGTAAAAGTGTAGATAGTCAAGGGGACCTCATCATGTTGGTCTCCTTGCCGCGGGGATGAGGCTTAAGTGGTGGTTTGACCCCATATCATGGGGACCAACCCAACACGAACTAAGAGGGAAGCTTCATATGAGGATTGGCTAGCCATCCATCCGCTTTACGGCAAAATTGGGGGCCATCCAATCACCGTATGAAGATCACCGTACCGACGAAGATCCCCTGTCAATCCTAAACACCCATCATTCCATCATTTCCTCTCCTCGACCCCCCCCTAACCCAAGGTGTCATGCGACCCGTGCCTATTGGGTGGTTTGCAGTCAGGGGGTTTTCTGTCCGACTGTATTTCTACGGAGCTACCTCGATACCGGGTCACCTCGGGGTATAACCATGACCTTGCCGTGGTATGGGGCGCTGCCACGGTCGACCATTATGTTTCCCCTTTCTATTAATAAGATCACCATGTCTGCCACGGTGGACGGTGATCGTACGAAACAGATGGAGTCCTTCAAACCAAAAATCTCTACGGACAAGCAGTCCTTAAATGCAAAGGAAGCTATAGCTTCAACCCCCAAATCTGGATCAAACCAGATGTTTTCTAGTACGGCGGAAGCTGGGATACTCAAGCCTAGTGGAAGTGACAGTACATCCAAGCCCTTCACGGCTAGCCCATTTCGTACGGCGGAAGCTGGCGCTGAGGACAAACCTGGCAACAGCAGAAGTGGCGGTACTTACAACAAACCTCTGGCCAAGAAGTCATATTCCTCTACCACCAATACCGGGACTAGCCCTGGTAAAGGTGGTAAAACTGAGCCTGCACGGCATGGCTACAAGGAGAGACGTGCTGCCTTCAGGCTACTGGAGCGCCTAAAAACGATTCCAGAGGGGGAGTGGTCTGACAAGCAGAAGCACTCTTTCAGCTGGGCGACAAGGGTAACGGAGGAGCCCCCTCGGGGTTCTGAACCGAACCCAAAACGTCAGTTGTCGGACGACCCACCCAGCAACCCCAGCACGTTGAAGAAGCCCCGAAACACCAAGACTTCTCCAGCCACATACAGCGAAGCTGTCAGAGGCCAACAACTATGGGCGGTGGTTGACAAAAGCAACCCTGACGGCACTATTTCGCCTGACAACTGGAAGAAAGTGGAAGCCAGGCTCTCAAGCGTTTTCTTCCAAATTCTGAAGGAGAATCCTGGTCCTGCTCCTTTCTGTCGCGATAATGGATGGCATCAGAGCCACGTGAAACTTATCGCCTGTGCCGATCAGAGATCAACTGATCTATATAAAATAGCGATTTCAAGGATCGGCGAAGTATGGCCTGGGTCTAAACTCGAGGTAATTTCAAGGGATGACATCCCCAGTTTACCAAGAGCTAGGGCCTGGTTACCAGCGGAGCCATCGGACCCTCAAAGGATCCTTGAAATGCTTCGGGTATGTAATCCAGAGCTTCCTACATCGTCGTGGAAGGTCACAAAGCTGGACGATCCCAAAGGTGAGTACCGAAGCGCTACCTTCGTAGTCTGCAAGGACTCCGTGGACGCACTGGCGCGATCTGACGGTGTAGTGAGCTATGGGTTTTCGTCCATAACACTGAGGGTCTATAACAAAGACAAGACGTCTAATTTAAAGGACCCGGTTGGAGCTGAGACAGCCCCCACGGCGGAATCTGGCTCCGGTCCTAATACGGCCACAGCGCTAAGAAAGGCATCTGCTGACGGCAGTATCTCTTCCTTGTTAGATAGAGTACTCGATACTACTCTCACTGATGAGGAAGAGCTACTGGCGTCAGATTCAGATGAGCCCAACAAAACGGTGGTGGAGAGGAAGCCCAGTAACCATGATGTTACGGGTCCTTCAAATTAATCTTCACCACTCAAAGGTTGCGTCCGCCAACCTCATAATCCACCTGGCCAAAGGTGGACATCATATTGTCCTGATACAAGAACCATGGGTATCATTTGGACTTGTGTGCGGACTAAGGACTCAACAATATAAACTGATGTATGCTCGCAACAAAGGTAATCCTAGAGCGTGTGTACTAATAAGAAAAGGGATAAATGCTTTCATGCTCTCTAATTACAGCGACACCGATCAATTGACCATCAGCCTGGAGTCGGGAAATGAACGGATGTGGCTATCTTCCTGTTACCTCGCACATGACCACGAGGAGCTACCGAGATTAATATTCAAAGATCTGGTAGCGCAGGCGCAGAAGCTTGGCGCAAAGCTAATTATTGGTGCGGATGTAAATGCGCATCACGAGATATGGGGCAGCACTGATACTAACGCTAGAGGTGAGTGTCTTTTTGATTATCTGATAGGTACTAAACTACAGATTTGCAATAAAGGTAATAAACCTACTTTTGTCATTAGTAATAGACAGGAAGTGTTAGACGCTACTTTTGCTTTTGACTCCGTTATTGACAGAATTAGGAACTGGAAAGTTTTGGAAGAACATTCCTTCTCTGATCATAGATATATCTCGTTTGAGGTTAGCAAAAATCTACCGAAACCTAAGCCTGGTAGAAATATCAGGAAAACAGACTGGGAAAGGTATATAGATTGTATAGGGGTTACCCTAGGAACATGTCCATCAGTGGTACCGCAAAGCATAGAAGGACTAGAAAATTTGGTGCACAAAATTACCTACAACATGAATGCTGCCTTAGCGGAAGCCTGTCCCTTAAGAAGACTGAGGGGTAAACCCAAGCCTAAGTGGTGGACGGTTGAACTAGGCAAGCTTCAAAAAACAAGCAGAAGTGCTTTTAATAAGGCAAAGAAAACACGTCTCGCAGAAGATTGGAAAGATTATAAAGATGCTCTGAAAATCTACAAGAAGGAAATCAGGAAGGCCCAAAGGCAATCTTGGAAATCCTTTTGTGAAGAGGTTGAGGGGGCAACTGAGACCTCCAGACTTCGTAAGATCTTAGCGGGAAGTCCTCAAAACTGGGAACTGCTACAGAAAAGTGATGGTACGTTCACTACAACCAGTAAAGAGTCCTTAGAACTTTTACTCGACACTCATTTTCCAGGCTGCTCAGACATTACTGGGCATGATATGGAAAATACAGTACACTGTCGTGAAGTCAGAATAGATGCTATATCTGAGGATCGGCTCTTATGGGCGATTGAAAGTTTCAAACCCTTTAAATCACCGGGTCCAGATGGCATTTACCCAGTGGAACTGCAAAAGACCGCCGGATATCTAACACACTGGCTGCTAGCAATCTTCAAAGGTTGCTTTCTCTACGGTCACATACCTCTTAAGTGGAGACAAGTCAAAATTGTTTTCATCCCAAAAGCGGGTAAAAACTCACATACCCGTCCAAAAGACTTAAGACCGATATCTCTTTCTTCCTTCCTACTGAAAACTTTGGAGAGGTTGATAGAATTTCACTTAAGCCTAACTATAGATAGAAATCTTATCTCTACGTCACAACATGCCTACACGAAAGGGAAATCGGTAGAGACGGCTCTACATAACCTTATCTACACGGCAGAGAGTTCACTAAACAAACAGGAATTTACTTTAGCCGCTTTCCTTGATATTGAAGGGGCCTTTAACAATGTCGAAGGGGGGCAATTACTGCAGCACTCACTGATCTTGGGGTAGAACCGGGCTTGGTAGGCTTCATTGGCAAAATGCTAAATAGCAGAATCATTGAAGCGGAACTAGGAGAATCGGTGCTCAGGAGATTGGTAAGTAGAGGTACACCGCAAGGCGGAGTCCTCTCACCGTTTCTATGGAACGCAGTTGTAAATAAACTTCTGTTAATACTGGAATCGGTGGGCTGTAAGGTGATAGCTTACGCCGATGATGTTGTCATTGCTGTCTCTGGTAAATTTGTATCTACATTAAGAGACCTAATACAAAATGCTCTAGAAATACTTTCTAGGTGGGCAGGAAAGTGTGGTCTAGGAGTCAACCCAGACAAAACACAACTCATATTGTTCACTAGGAAACACAAAATCCCTCAACTAAGTCCAATTATGCTCAAGGGGGAAGCTCTTGTGATTTCGGAAGAAACCAAGTACTTGGGACTAATCATAGATAGGAAGCTGACTTGGAAGTCAAACATCTTAGAAAGAGTCAGGAAAGCGAACCTAGCTTTTTATGCCTGTAAGAGAGCTTTAGGTAAGACCTGGGGAATTAAACCTAAGGTTGCTCATTGGCTTTACACTGCTGTCGTCAGACCCATTCTTCTATATGGAAATGTTGTCTGGTGGTGTGCTATGCAGAAAAAAACCTATTCTAATTTATTGAATAAGGTACAGAGATCAGCGGAATTAGCAATATGTGGCGTCATGAAAACCACGCCATCCATGGCCTTGGATATCATACTACATCTGCCACCCCTAGATCTCTTCTGCAAATACTTAGCGGCCTGCTCCGCTGTAAGGCTCAAAGCGAGCTCACAATGGAAGAGTGTCACACAGGGACATTCGACCATCTTAGACTCCTACACGGATATACCCAGTGACTGCGATTATCATCCTCCCATTCTCTGCTTCGAAAGGAATTTCCTAATGAAAATCCCTTCTAGACTGGAATGGTTGGAAGAAGATCCAACACCCAACACACCCGTTAAGATCTACACGGACGGGTCTAAAATGGATACCGGTGTAGGATCAGGGTTATTTTGCGAAGAGCTTTCTATTAGTGAATCCTTTAAACTACCGGATCACTGTAGTGTTTTTCAAGCGGAAATAAACGCTATTCATGAAGCCCTAAAATGGCTAAAGATAAACAGAATATCATCAACGGATATCTGCATTCTATCAGACAGCCAAGCTGCCCTACGAGCCCTGGATGCATTCCAAACAACATCAAGGAGTGTCCTACGTTGTCGCCAATCTCTAAATGAGATGGCCAAACAATATCGTATAATCTTGTGCTGGGTTCCAGGCCACAGAGATATACCAGGGAACTGTAGGGCCGACCAACTTGCAAGAGAAGGTACCTGTTTACCAGACATAAGTAATTTTATGGAGATACCTCTCGCAACTTGTAAGCTTCTCATTAAGGACACACTAATCAATTCTGCAAATCAAAGATGGATTAGCGCTAACACCTGTGAAATTGCTAGGCAAACATGGCCAAGGCTAAATTTACGTCTGTCCAAGAGCATTACAAAACTGAATAGACTTCAAATCAGGACCTTAGTAGGGGCCCTCACAGGACATTGTCTCATAGGAAATCACGCAAGGAGATTAGGCGTTTACACGCATGATTTCTGTCGTAGATGCAGAAATGAGGAGGAGTTGGAAACAATTCAACACCTTTTTTGCACATGCCCAGCTCTAGCCAGAAGCAGGAACCGATTTTTAAAATCCTACTTCTTAACGAATATAGATAATCTATACATTTTAGGTATCAACAACCTTTTACGCTTTGTCAAAAGCTCAGGATGGTTTAATATGGAGAGGGAAATGTAGCTCAGCCCCCGCGGCTTCACAACGGACCCATTTCGTGGTCTAAGTGGCATCGTTGTCTCTATGTGCGATGCGGCTGCCAAACCTAACCTAACCTAACTAGTCAAGGAGACATAGATAGCTAATAATATTACCCATTTTCATGGCATCGGAACCCAAAATTCATAGGCTTGTTTAAAGTCAGGAAACTCACAGAGAAGATGCTTAGTGCTATCCGCCTCCTATAAGCAAGACAGAAAAATGGGTCCTCAATAATTTCAATTGTTGTCATATGCTGACCCCACGGGCTTGGTCCTGTAATTATACCGGCAAACGTGTTTTCCTCCAAGTATTAGAAGAAAGTTCGACAGTTCACTATTCGGGCTCGTCACAAAACACTTTGCAGTTCTGCAGCGTTCTAGACCAGACAATCACTCTTTATGTAGATTACATTTCGATTATTGGGTCCCTGAGAGGGAACCGCTGATCGGCAGTTAGCCAATTTATCCTCAACTTCATTTCCCTCTGCGTAAATTTGACATGAAAAATAACAAATTGATTATAGAGAAGTGGAAATGGTATCCAAAGCTTTGTACAGAAATACCTCCGGCATACTCAAATGATGGGGCTAAATTCTACTGGGATGGGGCACTACTATGCGTCTGCTGTATGCCTGTGTATGTGCGAGACAGGAAATCGGATGTAAACTCATGCACATTCATGTGTACAAATGTACAACAGTGGCAAAGCGTCTATGTTACAGCAACAATAAAGCCCACGCAACATTGCCGCACAACAATAACAACAGCAACAATGTTTCAGTACTAAATACAATAATACACTGTACCTAAAAATGTGTTGCACATGGCACTTGTGCTGCCTTTGCTGTTGCCGCCTGGATGCTGGCGAATATTACAAATTATCGGTAGATGTTGCTTGGCTCGGCAATCAAAATTGCACCTAAAACTAATAAAAATCATCAAATGTTATGACAATGAACGGTGTAGCGAAATGAAAATAAAAATGTTAATGCGAATGCGAGTGAACATCACGAAACTGATAACACTGATTGATACGCGAACGAGTAGCAAAAGCAACATCAACAAGGGAAGCCACGAACATTGCTATGGCACTGATGTTGGCTATAGAAAATACAAAATACAAATTTATTGTATACACGGCGGAGAAAGGTAAAAAAGGGTAGGAGGTAATTTTTTCAGTAATTTCTTTTAAGGTCTGAAAAAAACTTTGAATGCAGCTCACGTTGTTTGTGCCAGTAAAAATTGGAAGTCTGCTTGATAGCTTCAACCAGCTATTTAAGAAACTTAAAGGAAAACCATCACCTACATTTATACTGAAAAAGCTGTGATAAATATTTTGCCATCGTTTACTTTTTTGAACAGAGCAAAACTCTTGTAGCGGAAAATAAAATACGTGTATAAGCACATACCGCTTTGATCACAAAGTTCCCGAAATATATTTAGAAAATTCAAACCACAAATTTATTCCTCAAAAGTGATATTATCGCCTCCAAAGTTTTCCCCCTCAACTACAAACCACTTATGCCAGCGTTTGATCCAGCTCTCGAAACATTTCAGGAACTCTATTTTCGGTATAGCCATCAGAGCCGTTTTCGATTTTTCCACTACTTCCTTTGGGCTGTTAAAACGCGTTCTCCGCAGTGGATTTTTGACTTGATCAAAGAGAAAAAAATCGCAGGGGCCATGTCAGGTAAATTCAATAGCTATTGGATTCGTCTCGCTCTTGATCAAAAATTAAGGAAAAATGATGCCGCTGTGCCACAAATCGTTTTGGGAAATTGCTTCACGTAAACGTCTCATAACGCCCATACAAAAGTCTGTTGGCACAAGTTCTTGGTGTACGTTACCATTGTAATTCATAAAAACGATAAGTATCATTTTATTTTTTGACTAAAAACGACGTGGATGTTTTGCTCTGGGTTTATTTGAAGCTCTCTAATCACTCGCCACTAATGTCTGGATTGCCTTTCGTTTTCTTTCACTTAATGGACGTTTCCAACAGTGTGCGACATCGATGGCGAGCCAACGCTGAAGCCCTCATGGCACTCGTGATCGGCTCTTTTCTTTAGAGTATCATTAACGAAACAGTTTCCCAACATTTTCGTACTATTCAATCCAATTTTAACACAAAATTTAATACAAATTCGTTGTTGCAAATTTATATCCGATTTTAAAACGATAAAAAATAGGAAACCGTGAAGAGATAGATTTCAAGACTGCGTAAATTGTGCAATTGCAGTAAAATAAAAAATAATCGCATGCGTGGCAACCTAACAAACAAAAAAAACAAAAAACAATGGAACTGAAATCAGTTGCCTTAAAGCATCGGCGGTCTTTTCGAGAACTTTTCGGTCAAGGTAGCATATCTGGTGCGGCAGAAGAGTGATTCGGTTTTAGTCTACAGCTATGACGAAATCTATAAAAAAACTTAGTTGTAGGCACTTCAGTCGTCCGAAATTTGTCTAGCAAAGATTTTAGGTGAATGGAAGCAATTAATTTTTTTTGGTTGAGATAAATTAAAAGGTATATAAATTGTAAAGTTCGGAACTATGCATGAAAATGTTTTATATTAAGAACCACAAAACAGTTTTTCGATGCATCATCTGATTTTTTCTGAAATAAGCTTGCTCCAACAACGGAAGTATGACTAATTTTTATCTTTTTACGTTTGTGGATATCTGTAGCTTAGCTTGAATTCGGACTTCTACCTTTATTTTTAAATGGATAAACTTACTCATTAATATGTAAAAAAAGCATATGCAACTCATAACAGTAAATTAAATATAAGTATGACACGCAAACTCGTGAGTCAATAAATTGGTTCCACCTTTTTTATAAATACACAAAAATTGTCATAAAATAATTTTTATGAAAGTTACGCATTAATATCTAAAACACATTTCTTATCAATGGGACATAGTTCGATTTGTTATCATATCCCATATGGTCTAGTGGCTAGGATATCTGGCTTTCACCCAGAAGGCCCGGGTTCGATTCCCGGTATGGGAAGCAATATTTTAAAACATATTCTTAGTTTGGACCTTTTTTTTTTGGTGTTAAATATTTTCAATACTAAGCGAATGAATTCTCTTCATCGATCGGCATGAAACTAACTATCGGTTTTCTTTAAGTAACAAAATTGTGGAGGCTTCGTGTATACACTTCAATGACAACTTAATGCTTATAATTTATATTTTCATTTCGAAACATATTGCCAAGCTAATCCGAAAAAGTGTGTCAAAAAGTCTTTTCAGTTTGGCAAAATATTCCACAAATATTATTCAGTTTAGCGCATGAAGGAGAACTGGTGGTCCAGTGTGCGTGAATTTAATAAACCATTAAAGCAATAAACAACTTTATTTGGACTTTGTAGATATGTATGCATATTTAAATATGTATGCCTGGCTTTCATTATGATATTTTTTATTAATATACAAAGACTGCCAACCCAGCTAACATCGATAATTTATGATAATTTCGATTGTAGTGCGGGCGAAATGTTAAAATAACGTTTCATGTCACATAATGTCGTCAAAAAAAAAGCACTATAAGCACCAGAAAAGCATCTTTATAATAAAACAATATTGAATTATTTAAAAAATCGCGTGGAAGATTGCCCGCTCACAAAATTGGACTAATCTGAAAACGAAAAACAAAAAAGCTTATGAACTTTATGAGTGTAGCTTAAGCCGGAAACAGAATAATTAATTTATTTGGCAAGATAGAACATTTTGAATGTTGATTACCCAAAAGCTTTTTTGTAAAAAAAACCGAGTTTTAATCAAAAATGTTTTTTTGATCGCGCCAATAACCACTGATGCATTGAAAAAAATTTTAAAATTTTATCTGACTCGATTAAATAATTCTTTCCTCACGCTATGCAGAAATAATTAGAATTGGGTATGTTCAATTGTATCTTCACGGTAAAGCGGCATCAACAGAAATTTAACTGATGTTTGAACCTAAACCAGAAATCTTTTTTTTTCATCATACTGTTCAATTCGCTTTCAAAAAATGGACCTGCCTAGCTATCCTATGTAGTTCAAAGGCTTCAAATATGAATGCATCAGACATAAAAAATGATCTACATAAACTGCAATCGCCATAGAAGACGAGGTATAACAGAACAGTGTCCGCCCGAGCCCACTAGTATTTACTCACGCCTACTATTATCAGCATATCCCATATGGTCTAGTGGCTAGGATATCTGGCTTTCACCCAGAAGGCCCGGGTTCGATTCCCGGTATGGGAAATTTTTTCCTTAACAATTTTAATTTCTAAAATTTTCGTATAATTATTTTTGGCTGTCAATTTAGTTGTGGTATTTTATATCTACGTTATAACAGAACTCTCTATATTTTCGCATATTAACATTAATTCACTGGATATACACAATACTAAAACGCAGCACACACGAAAAATATTTTTACTCCTAACTTACATGATAATTTATATCCACACCAAGGATATCAATATTTGCAAGAGTTGATGTAAGTTTACAAGCGAAAACTATTTAAAATAATCTAAGAATTACAAAGCTAGAAAATATTCTGGAAATTTTTACTCCTGAATGTCCCAATGGCCTAGTGGCTAGCATATCGAACTTTCACCCAGAAGGCGCTGGTTCGTTTCCCGGTATGGCAAGTAACTCTAAACTTGAAACTTCAATTATTATCCTTAGAATGAATTTTCTATTGATATTTTACAATATTCAAAAGTATGTTTTTCTCACTCTTCACTTACGCTTAAGATTTCTGTTAAGTTTCACACTTCCAATAAAAAAGTAAGGCTGAATTCTTAAGGGGGGGTCAAAAAAATCGATTTTTTGGAAATAATTTTAATCTATTCTACAACTATTTAAGAATATACTTTCAAAATTTCAAGTCGATATCTGTATTTTTGAAGGAGTGACAAAATTTTTAACAAGACGCGACGGGTGGCCTGATCGCCTGTATCCAAAACTTTAAACGCGTTTTTCTCGCAACATCATTTTTCGATTTTGTGTACACAATTGAGAACGCTGTATTGAACCAATCAGGCTTTACAATAGCTCATTTTAAAGATAATTAACTTGTTTTCAATGTGACATTAAGTGTTTTTTTAAAAAAAAGATTTTCATATTTTTTTGTAATTTTAAAGTCAATTTTTATGCATGAAAAATCACTTTTAACATAAAACTGGGCAATTTCGACATTTTTTTTTTAAATCAAAATGTCACATCGAAGGTATTATCCTAAAGTTTTAAAAAAAATTTGGTTTTTTTATTTCAGAAAAAAATTCAGAGCGCTAGAATGTACACAGATAGAATGAGGTGCCATGGACGAGGTGTATATTTCCATACTTAAAATGTTTTTTTTCTTCTCCGAAAATTTTTGTAGACAGTCAAGACATTTATTAAAGTACTTTATGAATTACAAAACGTTTGAAGTTATTTTACCTGAGAAAAAAATTCCCAAAAATGATGCATTTTTCGACCGTCTAAATGAGGGTCCCCCCTTAATTTATCAAAATATGTTTCTTTCTCTGAGCTTATTGATGGTCACTCATTCCATACACACTTATGCAGCTGTTTGAAATTCCGATTTCTGGCAAACAAAAACAAAACAATTCCAATCAAAACAATAATTTGGGAATTGCTGTAATAAATTCTGTCAATAAAAAAAACCTTATTTCGGAAAACTAATATTTGACTTAGTAAATCTTATTAAATTCATGTTAAAAATTAAAAATTTATGATTCAAAATTTTCAGCATAAAATTCAATATGCTGTATCACATCAAAACGAGCACAAATGTACATTTTTCATACATACCCGGATACATACCAAAATCACTACACACCCGGCAGGCAAATTTTAGGCTGGTGCTGCAAATTTCTGGTTCGTAATTTATACTACTTCACCAATTACCAAGTAGTTGGTTTCTCATGTTCAGAATCACGGCATCTGCTTTCAAAATGAGTATATAAAATAAAACATATAAGAATATAAATAAAAAACGCGGTACATATTGCGCTCGTGCGTGCATTAGAGCTTTGGATTAGATGAGTTGCTAATTTACAATGGGTAGAGAACAGGGGTGTTGCAGTTCGTTTGAGTACGAGAAATGTTAGTTATGGGATGCCACTTCCATTTTATTAACACTTTAATTAGGACATGTATAAAGAAAAGTTCATTCATCTTAAAAAATGTTTTTGCTTTCTTTAAAAGCAACACTGCACGCTCCAATCGAATATGACAACAGCGGTAATAAATTGAACTTCTGCCGCTCACAGCTGTATTTGTATGATTTTCCGAATCTAACCCTGGTTCATAATCATCGAAAAAGTGAGTTGAAACGAACTACCCCCCAACTGTCTCATTTGGTACTAGTCCTGAGCTATGGAAAAAGTAATGCAAGAGGTTGCAATGCAAATATATTTGCATAAAATTCCAAATTTAACACTGGTTCATAATTATCGAAGAAGTAACTTAAAACTAACTAGTCACCAACTACCTAATTTGGTACTAGTTGCGAACTAACCCAAAAGTAATGAAAGGGAATGCAATTAACACTATCCGGCACATACTCAATAAAATTCGCCAGTTGCTCATATAGAGCAAGGAAGGAGCGCGACCTAGTTGTGATTTTGTGGTATTGGTAGATTTTCCTGCAGGGACTATCTCTCACCTTTGCTGAGTGTGTAGGCTTGTAGTGTCTCAGCGTGTTTATTTAACATAAATTTAATGAAAACAGTAGCGAATGTTACGCATACGACCCTGGTTGCTAGCGGCTAATAAAGCCAAGTAAATAAGTAGTTATAATAATAACAACAACAGCTGCGAAAAGGTTCAATAGTCTTCAATGCGTTTAAGCAAAGTTGAAGATGTAGCAGGAAACAAATACAACAGCAATGACCAGAAAATTAATGCAAAGCTTAAAAGTGGACCAAAGAAAGTATACAAAACATACATATTTACATGGATGTGTGAGTTTATTTTTTTATTTTTTTTATTTATTTTTTTTTTCGTATAGTATATGAAGAAGTGCGCAACACTAAACCAATACACAGCATACCGGCGGCTGGTTCGTGGTATATGAGTTCGATCCCCCATTTTCGCAAGTGAAGGCACAAATTTGCTAAAACTAAAAATTTTCTTATAGCATTAGCCCGTTAGCAAGCAATGAGTAAGAATTGAGTGGATAATCGTCTCATAAAACCGAAGGCGATATAAAATTGTAGATCGCCATATGTGCAGCAAAAGTGCCAGCTGAAGTCTCGCAACTTTTTATATGCGACACATTTTCTTATTTTCAATTTATTTTTGTTTTTTTTTCCAACTGTACCTGCAAATGTACATATGCACATTCAAACATACAAATAAATGTGTACTCTTAGAGTATAAGCACACATATATATGTACGTATGTATGAGGGAGCCGAGCGGGACGCATAGCCGTGGGTGCAACGCACAGCCGGCACGCAGTCAACTCCAACGGCTACGCTGCGAGGGCACGCAAACAAGTTATGCAAACGCATAAAAGCAATAAACTAAAAACAACAAAAATCCATAAGCTGCCTTAAGTTAACAGAAAGGCAGAGAAACAACAAACTATCGAAAAATAAATAAATGCATTAAAGCTAAGAAAATGTGAGCGAAGAGACAAAAAAGGCAGTTTAGAGACGAAAAGGCAGAGATAAGTTTTATGGGCACGCTGGCAGAGGTTTAATGATATTTAATAATAAACTATACGTATGCATGCATGTAGAGCAGTGTGTGTGTGTGAATGCATGTGTGGATGTTTGTATGCATAGTAGAAATCCATAAATGTAAGTCAATGGCCGCAGAATTGGAAATTGGTTGTTTATCTTTCGTTCGAAATTACACCTATATTGAATTTAACTTTAAGTAGAAAGACACTCACTTCGCGTCGAGTTCACCTCAAATTGCTTAAGCTCTTAATAGGTTTAACTGTGCGGTAAATTAAATTGATTTAGTGGGTGAAATTGGTTAATTTCTTCTTTTTTTTGCTTAGCCTGGTATCAATGGCTTTGATGACAAAATTTTGAAGATGTATTGCTTTTTATATTAGTAAACCTTGCCTAGCAAATAGCTCAAAAAAATATCGGGTGTTTTTTATAGCAGCATTAGAACTATCGATATCGATAACTATGGTTAGACAGCTGAGAATGGCAATGAGTGCTGACATTTTTGTTCTATTCAGTAAGGTTTGGCAAGTCATCATGAATCGTTTAACGCCAGAACAACGCAACCAAATTGTGGGCCATACGCCGGATATCCAATCCAAAAAATTAATTGAAATGAACTTGAAATCTACCAGATTATAAAAGAAAAAATTAATTCCTTTAGTTTTGTTGTTTTGCATTATGATTTTAAGTTTTCAAGCTCTTAAAAAAACATGCAATATATATTCCACATTTCAAAACTTTTTTATTTTTTAATTCATATCAACTATCATCATTTAATTCATACCAATCCACTGAAAAATGCTGAATTCCAAAGTTGATATCTAATATCATTCTCCAACCGATATTAAGCATTGAAAAATGCAAGTTCACAAGTTGATATCTGAAATAACTCACCACTCGTGAGGTTTCAGCCTTTGAGAAATTCATAATTCTCAAACTGATAACAATAAAATCTTTGAATTGATATTCAACTTTTTCGATGAAATTTAAAGCATTATTTTTTATAAAAATATGTATCTAACCAGCATTTTTATGTTTCGTCGACCTAGCACAAGTCTTTGACAGGGTGAAGTTGCACGATGTGCTTATTGAACTGTGAAAAAGAAATTTAAATGAACGAACCATTGCAGTGGTATAAGTTAAAAACATAGACAACTCAACTTTTATTAGGCAAACCAAACAAAAATTTCCTTCAGGTGCAAGGTAAGAGGATAGATGGATGGAACAATAACAAATATTAAAACTACAAGCGCAAATGATCATAAGTTATTAAATACAGAATTTTTAAATACAGCAGATGATGCTGCGTTGCCAGCTGAAAACGAGGATAAATTACAACGAATACTTTTCAGTCCAGAGAAATCGAAAGGAAAATATTAGTTTGGGGAAAAAGAAACCCACAATTTTTGCGCAAATGGTTCAAAACTGGTTTATAGTAGATCTTGAGCTACTGGGCATGCCAGCCCACTTCGATTATTTCCGTGATTTGATAGACATTTTCGACATTTTCTTTAACATCAAAAATGCCTTCACGGAATCGACGAAACCAAATTTGCACATAATTAGATGTTGCAGTAACGGCACCATAAACGTCATCCACAATTCCAGCGACCTGGTTTGCGTTTTCGTTTGTATCAAAGAAAAACTGTAAATAAATGCTCCGATTTTTCTCTTTGCCAACTTCCATTGTTAACACCCTGTAACTCCCAACTGAATACAACAAACAAAAAACAGCAAAATAATTGTTTAGTGTGAAATATCAGCTTGACAACGAGCATAAACTTTAAACTGTTCGATCGATACTTTACGAGATATCAATCAGTACAGTCATCTACCAAGAAAATATTGGATTTCTATGTTCCCAAGCGAATATAAATGTGACTGCTACGAAACTTGGACAGATTTTAGGGATTTTAGGATTTCCTTAAGTCTTAACTTGTCCTCAAGTTAAACACAAATGTTTATTGAATATAAACTTGTTGGTTTCGCATGGAGGATAAACATGTAAATAGAAATATTTTATAATCTGAAAACCTGCTGAACTGGAAAAGTAAGGCAAAAGAGAGCAACTGGAAATTATTGTCCCATACTGTCATCTGTAGTTTAAATAAATTTATGAGAATTGTGGAAATATTTTTGCGCTTTCTAGCGTCTTTATATATTTTATACATTTTCTGCGTATATTTCTGTAAGCCAGTTATCTACTAACAGCCAGTTTCTAAACGTTTCCTAAAGTTTATTAAATTTGACTCCTTATGCGTATTACACGCGTTCTACATCTCGGAAACCTTTTAAGTTATTTAAATAAAAAATAAGTGAACTTCAGCTAATTTCTATGCTGCTGCCAAATTTCATTTATAAATTTTCAGCGCAATTCAAACTAAACAAAAGTGGTCTTCACGTGTTCAAAGACACATACAAACAGTCGAAGTCTATTTGTTAGAAAAATTTCCGTTTTTTACAAAAAAAAAAATATAATATATACACACACACACGTGCCATGTAAGCATAAATACTCGAACCATTCACTCTTCGCATGGGCTTTTTTTGTCCAAACAAACTTAACATTCATCACTATCAGCTCTTCAACACAGGCCTCTTTATTAATTTCACTTGCCATACTCCGCCATTGTCACATCTGGGCGTGATCCCTTGTAGCAGATATGAGGCAAGTCCGGCACGTGGATCTGCTTAAATAGCTACATACGCCCACACATTGTACTACATAAATAACACTAGCCAACAAAATTCTTGCTCAACAATAAATGCCAGTGACTCTTAGAGAACTTTTCGCGTAGACTACGAGGTCAGTGTTTTTACCAACTTTTCTTGCCTTATTTTATTTATTTATTTTTTTTTGTTTTTTTTTTTTTTGGAATATTTTTGTTTTTTTGTAATGAAGAAATTTCATTTCGGATTAGTAACCCAAGCGAAACCCGCTATAAGTACTAGCAGCTCTGACTCTACTGACAAAAAATGCTTCATTTTGTCGACCAGTGTAATTCGACTATCTGCCGAGGCAACGCATACCATTTTGACATCCGCGAAAAATTGGCTTATTAAAAAAAACATTAATCTTGCCTGACATACGCTCCAATAAAGTATATACAAAATCTTTGCGTGTTGATGGAAATCTACAGTAGCCTCATGAACTTGGCTCATGGTCTTAAAATTGAAAACACGTGGCAAATTCACTTTTAAAAAGTGTAGTAATGGAAAAGTGCTTAGCAAAAAAACAAAAAACTCGAAATAATGAATGGGAAATCTGAAATAGTGCAAAAAAGTGCGGTTCGACAACTGCGAATCACTTCGCTACTTACACATATGAACGTACATATGTATGTATGTATGTGCCGATGTGCTCATCTCAAACGTAATGACGCTGCAAAGCCACTGGCTACTATGTCCGCATGATTTAATCTGGAATGTTCACGCAATTACTTGTTAGTGCGAATTGGCCTTCAATTATGCGTTTAGAAACTTTCATCGAAAATTTTAGCCTTTGAATAGCGCGAACAGTATTTTAATAGAAATCTCATCAACAAGCCCAACAGAATCTGAGCCCTTTTTTGCAGCACTAAAAAAAAAACACGAGATAGCGACGGGCAAGGCGGCTACGTAACTTAGACACCATACTCTTGGGCCGCTTCAAATTTTCTTGCTTCCAAACCAAGAAAGCAAAAAAATGGATGAAGATTTTCCACGCTTGAAAAGACAAGGACTGCATCGCTGGAGGAGCAGAATACCATGTCGAAAAGTAAATGTCGGAAGTGCTTCGAGGATCGCAAAAAGCACTGGCATAAGTTTATTAAAAATATATCTGAGTGGACTACTTTAAAGGGTCCAAAATAGATATTGATGAGCAAATACATATTTTTCGAGAAAAATAAAAAATTGCCTTTCCTAAAGTCCCGTACATTCGACGTACGATCGAATGACTTATGTCGCTCCTGAGATATGAACTCAGAGTATATCTTACCTAGAACACTGCGGGCGCACAAGCATTTCAGATAAATGGCACTAAGCTCGAAGTAGTCGATGAGTTCTGCTATCTTGGAGGCGTCATAAACAAACATGGCAGCTCAGCAGCCGGCATTCGCAGTCGATTATTGAATGGTCGCGCTATGTTTGGTCTTTTGGACAAAGAGTGGAGATCATAACATATATTCAGGTGCACCAAATTGAGGATCTTTGAATCAAATTTAAGGTCTGTTGTTCTGTATGGGAGTGAGATTCAACACCGACTTCTAGGCATTAACGAAGCAGAAACCCTTTCATCTTGAAATCCGAAGGCGAAGTGGGAATGGATCGGTCACATACTGCGAAAACCACTTGGAGATATCATAAAAGCAGCCCTAGACTGGAACACTAAGAGTTGTGGTAGGCCATCTATCACGTGGAGGTTACTAGTGAAAGCAGAAGCGCTACAAGCAGGTCACACTTGGCGGCAAATCAAATTCCTAGCTTTAAATAAATATAGTTTTAACTAGTTTATTATATTATATAATATATATTTTATCAAGGAAACTGGAGAAGTACAGTCAAGTACCAAAGTGTATATACACCACATGCAGTACGCTTAATAAGTATATCACAGGGACGTATTTAGTTTTTATAATTTCTTATCAAAATATAGTTACATTTCTACTATAATCATATAAAGTATCATACAAAATTTGTGCAACTTTAAAAGAAAAATTCCAAAAATGTTCATCAAATCTTCAAATTTTTTAATTTTAGAATTTTCAGAACAATTTCCGGAAATCAGTTTCATAGCTCATTGAATTTGATATAACAAGTGCAAATTTGAAGACGCTCAATCATCGCGTTGATTTTTAACAATTGTTTGCTTTTTTTGCTGGCTGTTTAGTATATTTTCTCCATATAACGAATTCCCGAATTTCC